>JAHPZR010051469.1:0-20000 GCA_019787425.1 Platygyra sinensis | reverse complement strand
TGTATGACATGGTATACTCAGGATCCGAAATTGTGACCAGCTGGTCGCCAATGCCACTGAAAATTGAGTGTTTGATCAGAATTTTGAGGCTAGTCACCAAAAGGTGACAAACGTTTAAGGCTGGTTTTCACTAGAGCACAAGCACAAGACATAGTGAAACAGCTGTTAAATCAGAAAATTAAGATCAAGAACACTCTTATTTGTCTTGAGCTGTTCTTACTAGTAATGCGCTTGACATAAGCATAAGCATAAGCACCAGAAGAAAGAACAGTTCTGTTTTTCTTGTGCTTATGCTTATGTTGAGCACGTTACTAGTGAAAATAGCACAAGACAAACAAGTGGGTTCGTTCTTCTTATGTTTTTGCCAATGCTTAGATGCTTATGTCGCGGCTGTTTTCACTTAAGTGCTTATGCTTATGCTTGTGCTTGTGCTTATGCTCTAGTGAAAACTAGCCTTTAGCATCTTGAACCGGAATTCAAGGAATTGGTTTTGCTTTAAATCGAAAAACTTTGTGTTTCGTTTCAAGTAAAAAAACTTACCCCTTGTCTCTTCGAAATTTTTAACGTCCATCGAAAATTACTTAGAAGGTAAGATTACTGTAAAATGACCCCAAAACAGTTATAATCGCTATTTAGCGCTGCCATGTTTTCAGCTGTTTCAGATGCCAGCCATACCATGGGTGCATGGTAGAAACACATGTTTTCCTTTCGCGCAACATGGCCGCCTGCCTTGTTTGTGGCTTCTAGAAGGCTTTGTACTGGTGGCATGTAAGAAGAAAATGATGCTATGTCTAGTCTCCAAACTAAGAGAGCTATTTATTTGACGAACACTCTATTTCTACTAAATTGTAAAAGCTACACTATATTTTAATGCCTTTACACGCGTAATCTGATTCTTGCGATCGTTCAGGAGTATGAATGTTTTCTTTTCATGTTGACACTTTTTGCCGACTTCATTTTTCCATCTTGTGACTGAAAAAAAACTTCAGTCGCTTGTTGACCCCTACCTAAAAAAGTTACCAGTAATTTTGGACCCTGTATATTTTGCTATTTGATGGTTTAGGGGTCCATATAGTGAAAACTGTGACCAATGTCTTGAAAATGCTGCCCAAGGTCACAGTTTCTCACTATGTGAAAAGTGAACTGATTAACATGACATGAGCGCAAGACAAAGAAAACATTCAAGTCCCCAACAGAAATCAAACCAATGACCTCCCAAACACAGGGCAGCTGCTCTATCCACTGAGCTATGAAAACTCATGGAGAGCAAGGTCAATCGACTGAGTTCATATGTGACAGACATCCTGTATACAGCTAGTATCAGCACTGTCAAAGTCACTGTGACTGTGATAAGTAAATAACTAGATGGTGAATTTTAAGCTTGATAATGAAATGTGAATAGTGAACTGATCAACATGACACAAGCGTGGGACAAAGGAAACATCTGAATCCCTGACAGGAATTGAACCCATTACCTCCTGAACACTGGGCAGACACTCTCAGTATCCACTGAGCTACGAGAACTTATGGAGAGACAGATGTTCTGCATTTGGCTAGGATCAGCACTGTCGAAGTTATCATGAGTGTGATGAGTGAAGAAAGATGGTAAATGTTAAGCTCAGTAATGAAATGTGGAAAGTAAACTGATGAACATGACATGAGCGCGAGTAAATTCTTCTCAAGGCTCACTAGTGAGTGACTGAGTCTTAAGCAGCATGCTGATATGCAAATTGCGCTCTTGTATCTTTGGATAAAACTGGTGGAACTTCATCTGCGAAAAAAAGGCAGTACTTAACAAAATAAAAAATTTGTGCATGAATTTCAACCACTAAGATGTGTGGAGATTACAACAACCCAGAACATCACAACACACATGGCACAATAATTTGTTGAAAGTGCAATGCAGGCTAGATTATTGGCTTGTTTTAAAAGAATTGTCAGCACTTGTGACAGATTCTGGAATCATCACATCAACAATATCAGATCATTCTACATGTACAATAACTCTTCACTTGCAATCAAAGGATTATGTTGAACGAGGTCCAGGTTTTTGGAAGATAAATAGTTCTTTTTTAAAGTGCGCCTCACCCCAAAATACTCTTTCTACTAAAATAAATCTCTGCACCTGTTTCTAACACATTGTGCCTTTTTGTTCCATTTGAATCCTAATCTTAACTTTTTACAGGCTGTAAAAGTTACAAAATCTGGCCATCATCTGTTGCATGGCCGAGCAAGTAAGGGGTATGGGTCTATTCCTGGTTTTGACGTCACAAACTTCCTTGCATGCATGTTTACAAAGACTTACTACGATGCAAATCCATCTGTGATGTCAAATCAAGAATAGACCCATGTCCCTTACTAGCTTAGTCATGCAGCAGATCATGGCTAAATGTTGATTTTACAGCCTGCAAAAAGTCAAGATTTAGTTTTAAAAGGCGCAGTGCATTTTGAACAGGTGCAAACTTAAGCGAAAAAAATATTTTGGGGTTGGGTTCACAGCAGAGTTCTCAGATCATGCTTTCCCGCCCAATTTTTCCTGTTAATTCCACCATCCCGCCCTTTTTCTGCCTGGATTCCACCCACTTTTAAAAGACGTTTCTGCGTTAATTATGAATTTCAGTGTTAAATTGATAATTAAAACAGAAACTGTTTAAGGTCCTGTTTACAACGAGAGAGGGTTACCCTAGCAAGAAGGTTAACCCTAGCTGGATGGCAAAAGAGGAAATGTGTCAGTGCTAGGGTAACCTGCTTGTTAGGGTAACCCTTTCTCCTTGTAAACAGGCCCTAAAAATAGATATCGCACAAAAGATTGCAACAGAATTCAGTGGGTAGCAGGCAGGTTAGCACAAATGAAAATAAGGTTTCTTTCTGTAAATGCTTATTCTCATTCCCAGAGGCTCTGCCGGGAGACCCAACTTTCAATCTATTCAACAACCATTATGACGTGGCCTCGTACAAAAGGATATACGCCGAGTTTGGGATTGATCCATCGAGTGATTTTTGATTCACACTCAGAAAAAACCACAGGCTAGGAAGAGTCAATGGTGAGATGCAGCTGGATTTCAAATACCCAGGATGGATGAAATTCAGCGATGGCGGGAAAGCGATCAAAGGAGACCTGATTTCTTACATCCGTCCTGACCCGGTCGTTGCCACCCAGTATGACTGGTTCACCCCCAAAACAGCCGCAGGGCTGATGCAGGCGGGGCTTTCGTGCATCAACCAGTCAATCGAAGCATTCGTTTACTGCATCTTGAGTGCGCAAGTTAACATTCGGAACAGCAACCTTGGAGAAGGTGGGAGAGTGAAAGAGGCTCAGACGGAGCTCCTGACCCTGATGGAAGACGCCATCAGACAGCCGGACAAGGCGCAAAGCATGCAAAGATACCAGCTCACAGTGGATCAAGCGAAGGTCAGGTTGAATCTTGCCGTGTGCCCTGGGGCATGGCTCATGCCGGCAAGAATGATCATCAACACAGAAAGCACAGTTGGCTACAACAACAAGCTTAAACAAGTGATGCCTGGAATGAAACTGGGAGAAACAATGCTGTAAATCCAGGTACAAAAAAAGCAGGCCTGGAACTGATGGAAGGGGGCCCGCCAAAATAAACCGCCCCAACAGCCATCCTTCAAACCCGATCCATAAAGCTGCCACAGCTTCGCAAAGACCGAACCCTGCTTCGAAAGAAGTGGGAGAAATTGAGGAAACCATTTCAAAAAAAAACAGCGAAGCCTGCTTTGAAAAAAGTGGGAGAAATTGAGGAAACCATTTTAGAAAAAACAAAACCGCCGCAATTATTGACATGGTGGGAGTCGTGGCTTCGCTGTTTATATCATTGCGTTTTTTTTCAACAATGAAAACAACCACCGCGAGAATCAGGAGCCATGTGTGCTCGGCGAGAAAGCCGATCGCCTGCCCCACAGTTTTGAAAAAGAAGCTGACAATCGAGCCGATCAGCCCGGGCAATGCAGAAGCAGGTTGTGCTCCAATCGCTTTAAGACCATTTCCCAAATTTTTGCTGAGAGTTTTCATAGCGTTGGTTATTGTCCCAACAACAGCCCCGATTGTAATGCCGCCAGCAAGAAAGATCGTTGTCACTGTCACACCATATTTTTTGAAGCTCTCGCGGATCCTTTCTGGGAGAGGCATGCCAGCTTCTCTTTCCGCGATCTGAATTTGCAGCCGCGCAAGCTCTTCGTTTCTAGCCGCCACCCGTTCTTTCGCAGCTCCTCTGTCGAATTCCATTGCGTTGACATCATCGATGATAGCCTGATCTTCTTCATTCAGCCTTCTAAGATGGCTTTCATCTTCATCAAGCTCATCCAAATGCTTGGTGCTGTTCAGCCTTATTTCTATTGCGTTTCTTTCTCTTTCCATTTCGGCGAGCTTTTTCTTTTCTCTGTCGATTTTTTTGCTTGTAATTTTTCTTTGTTTTTTGCTTGTTTTTCAAGCGCAGCCACTTATTTTTTCTTATTTTCAAGTTCGGTTTGATAATTTGTTTTCAGTTGCTTCAGCCTATTTAGTTCTGATTCACTTTCAAGATTGCTGCCATGTTCTTCTTGAAGGGCATCAATCCGTGCTTGCGTTCTTTCAATTTGCTGTCTCAGATTTTGCATCTCTTGTGCTTCTTTTATCCCTTTTTTTGCCGGCGCCAAACATCTTGACTTGTAGTCGGCGGGTTTTGCTGTAGGAAGCTTCCAGATGTGTTGCACTTGCCCCAGGAAACATCCTTGTTAATGCATCCCACGAGTTTTGGCTTTCAGATTGCGCGCCAATCAAAGGGGTTTCTTCATACGAAGTATCAGGCGGCCCGCTCTGCTCACGCTGCATCGTTTGCATTTCATGTTGCTCTACACCGTGATAGGGGGTTGAAGCTGCACCCAACTGGAAAGGTCCGGTTGTGTCAACTTCTTGTTCGTCATCATCGTGGTCAATATTATAATCAAGGTCTGGATCCTCATAACCAAAATCGCCGCCTTCTGCCATTGCAATATATTTTTCAACACAATTTTTCAATTAGAAATATATTTCTGCTTTTAAAATACAATGTCTGTGCCAGATAAACTCTGCCCAACGCACAGAGAAAAGACAACGCGTGCCATGAAGGCACCGCGCGCTGTCTAGCGCATCAATTTAAACCCTTCTGAAGCCAATCCAGGCAAGACGCTGAATGTCCACGTGCCCAAGCTGAATGAAAATGAGGTCATCGTGTCCTGTTCGCTGGCGCTGCGCTTTGACATCGACCTTTCTGAAGGGCACACCAATAACTTTCTTGCCCAGGACGTATCGCGGGCGCTTGTGGGCCAGCTGGTAGTGAAGTTTGGGGCATGACCTTAGAAGACACGGTGGACTACGACGTATACAAGACATTCAGTGACCTATTCTTGCCGGGAGAAAAGCGTGACAACATGGTGCCTGAGGGTATCCAGATCGAAGATTTGTGCAAGATCCGCTAAGGCTCGGAAGACAAAAAAACCTCTGGAGTTGACGCTGAGAACAAACTGAACCAAATATACAGCACAAAGTATCGCATAAATCTCGACCATCAGATCCTGACTGACCACAGCATTTTCTATACAAAGGCCTTGTACACTGACCTTGTATTTAAAGTGACTCTCACACCAGCCAACCAAGTGGTCAAAGGGTCCGACCCAACCAAACTGAAATACAAGCTGACTAACATCCAGCTTGAGTATGAAATGATCCGCAGTGAGATGCTTTCAGAAGAGGCAATAATAATTTACACCTCCGGCAAAGAGTTCGTCTATGATCTCGTGAACCGCTATAAAGTGTACCCGATCAACAAAGGAACAGACATGAAAATAAACATCACAGTCAACTCCCAAAGAAGATCATGAAAGGTCTTCTCCTCTTGTTCGTGGAGCCTTACGTTGCAGGGACGAGAGATTCAGAAAAATACATCTTTCCTGACCTGAAGAAAGTCAGAGTAACGATCAATGGCTCACCTAATATGCTGTACCACGACGGCATCGAAAGCCAGGACGGTTGGAGAGAGGTCAGCCGCTTTTTCATGAAAGAAAAGTACAAACCCCACCATATGACTCTGAAAAAGTTCTACACCGACAATAAGTGCGGGCTTCTGATCGATCTGCGCTCCATGGCCAGTCAAGAAATGCGTGGCAGCGGCACCCATCTCGTCAACACCACAGACGGCATCTAGCTGGAAATTGATCGAGACAGCAAGGGACCAGGAACTGTAAACTGCCATGTCTTCATAATCTCTGACTCTCAGTTCAATGTTATGAACAAGCAGTTAGAAACGGTGCAGTACTGAAATGGATCCTGGCAATATCCAATTCAACGCGTTAATTGTTGGGCCGACTAACCCGGGCAAGACGCAGTTTCTCGTGAACCAGCTCTGCGGCCCATTCTGTGGTAAGTTTGATTACGTAGTTCTCATCTGTCCAACCTCCGCCTATAACAGAATGCTGCACCGGTTTGCTGAGAGAGACCCGCGTCTGTATGTCATCATCTGCGAGCAGCACCATGTCGAAACATGGCTAAAAGTGGCCAGTTTTTCTTTCGAAGGCACCAACACTCCCATCGTCCTTGATGGCTACGCCGCATCAAAAGACGTGAAAGGGCGAACAGGGGAGCGTGTGTCAAGCGTCGTGGGTGCTGACCCAGCAGCTCTCTAGTATCGCGAAGCCTTTACGAGGGAATGTGGCAGCAATAATTTTTTTTACAAACCATCAGCCAAGACCACAAAGGCAATTTTCGAAGAATACGCAGGCGAGCTTTCTCATGATGAACTCAGGCGGCTGATTGCTGAGTTGAAAGAGCGCAAGTTCGCCCACCTTATTTTCTCGCTTCGCCACCCTTTTTGTATTGAACAAAAGCAGCACTGAGGCAACATGGAACAACAGTTGCAATTCGAAGAGGCTGAAAAAATCTTTAACTGGCGAGAGATGCGTACAGGTGTCTACAAGCATCACAACATTGAATATTGCGGGACAAACGATTACGGCAGGCCGATAAGTGTGATCACACTTGAAACAAAAGAAGGCGTGAAGATGATGTACTATGCACCTGCGTCTTTGTATTGGGATCTGAATCGCCGATCAAAAACAAATTTCATAAAATATGAATGGACCCAAATGTCTGAAAAGGGCTATGTCTATCCAGTATTCAAATTCGCAAAATGAACAAAATATTAGTGTAATAAATTTTGAACGAGTTGAATTTGCACTGGCGAGAGCCAATTGAAAGAAAAACTGAATAAACATAATGGCTGAAGAAAACGACCCAGTGATGGCTGAAGTCATGAATCTGCTAGAAGTTGAGCCTGCAAGTTCTCCTGCGCCTGGTCCTGACATTCCATCTCTCCATGAGCAGCTTGCGATTCTGGTTTCTACAGGTAAAAGCAAAGAAGCAATCAGCATGACCCTTACACACGATCAGGTGAAGCAGTTAGAAGACAAAGACGTCATGAAGCACTACAAAAGGTATGAGACATAAGTTGTCGCCAAGACTACAGAAACCTTGATTGAAAGCTCTCTGTCGTTTTCCATAAAGCACTTAGCATGGCGGTGGGAATAAAAGATTCTGATGCTCTGCAGAATGAGCTGAGAAACGATTACATCATCACAAAAGAGCTGTCCGCACTGTCTGGTGGGCTTGCGCGTAGAAATGCTTCTGCCTGAGGGCCAGCGATCTACTGCATGGGTCAGAAGGCTTCCCGAAGTTGTCAGCGCGCTGAACAATGAGGTGACCAGTCTCGTAGGAAAAAAGCCTGCTGTTGCGATCAAAGAGAAGGCAGTCGCCTCAAAACCGTCAAAAAAGTATTCCAGGTCTGTTGGATTGAACGAAAAAAAACTTCCTTCTCTTGTCAATGTGAGATATTTGTATCAGCCTGGCGAACTTGAAGGTGGGACCAAAAGAGCCACTGACCCTATCCGGTCTTTGAAAGTCTGCCAGATTGAAAGAAATCTAAGCAAAACCAAACCTAATGAGCCTGTCATCTATTATTTGTCTGACGAGAGAGCTGTTAGTTGTGCCGCCTAATACACAGCTTCCACCCGTCTGATGTCTTTGTGTCCGTATGCCAGCGTGTTGACTCCATCACCTGCTATCCAGTGCTTTGTATCAAATGGAGATATTGAGATCTTGTTCATGCACATTCCATACATCTCGTGGCCCTCACTCCTCAGGACTTTCATTTTGTGCATAAATTGTTTCCTCCCAAGGAGCGCTTCTTTGTAGTGCTCGTGCGTTATCTCTTTTTCAACCACATTTTTTTTCACCCCTTCGCCTTCCTTATATTTTTTTTGTCCGCTTTCTTGATCGAGTACATCTTCGGCCTTACCGTCAACGCTTCTTCTATCACTTCTCCTCCGCACTCATCTTTCATCTTTCCCCCAACCTTTTTGTTTCTGTCATCGTAAAGTGAGTGGCCTTTGGGGTAGTTACTTGTGTTATACAGCCATTGGTCCTTTTTTCATGTCTTTCTATCACTCTGCAAACCTTTTTCAGTCATATTCCCTGACTGAGATAGAACTGCAGGTTCTTGTAATGGGTCACATACTTTTCTTTGTCCTCCAGTGTCAGCACCAGCTTCTCTGTATTCGGCATGGCCAAATCTAAATCTGCCATCAGCCGCCACTGGTATTCCGACATCTGCTCATTTCTTACCACCTTCTTTTCTGGCGCTTGCGGGTAGTCATTGTGCGCATCATGAAGCTCTTCTGGGTACTCAAGATCCACCTCCAGTATCCAGCCTTTCTTTGAATCCCACTTCAGCTGTGATAATCTTTTCTTCTGTGGGCATGACACGCTTCCAGTGAAAACCTCTCTTCTGCAAAGGCAGGCTCATTGCCCATCTGTAGAGGTTGTTCGCGTCTAGATAGGTGATGTAGTTTGTTGGTTCAGCTGGGTTATATCCTTCGACCAGCGGGTTGTTTGGCCTTTGAGTATCGTTTGCTCACCATCGATATGCCACCCCTCATTCCCCTCTCAATGAACAGATGCATGTCCATGTCTATCGGAGGCTCCAACTCGACTCCCGTCTTCTTCAGTAGCGCGTCTCAACTTAATCCTGGCGCGCTGTAGTAATGCGCTGGGTCTAGCCCGTATTTGTCCTGGCAAACCTTTCTGAAATTCTCAAACACGTCCGCCAGCAGCAGCATGTCTGTGCCTACATACAGATCGTGGTAGTCGCCCAGAGTCTGGTATCGAAATGTCGCCCACACCTCTTGCGCGTGGGCAGTACTCTTCATCAGTGATGCCTTTGCCGCTCAGACTAGAGTAGAACTTTTCTTCTCCGAGAGTTCGGTTTCTTTAAACCTTTTAAACGGTCCATGTACTCGCACGGATAGATCCCTTTCTTCAGCAGTAGCCGCCGCTTGTTTTCCTTCTGGTACTGTTCTCTGCGTGATCGGGAACGTTTCACTTCCTTTCACCAGCTTGCTCTCGACAAATCTCAGATTTCCCAGGGAGAATGAGATGTATTTTCGGTGTTGGTCGGATGCATTTTATTCCCCCCTGCACCCTTGCCATTGCCTGCATCAACAGGTGCCCATCGTAACCTTTCAGGTTGTGGAAGAAGACCAGTATTGGCGCTGTTTTTGAATTCAGTTTCAGCTTGAAGTTGCATTCGTTGTGCTCGGCGCCTCGATATCTTCCCGTCATGTGGTCGTGGTCTTTCACGACCAAACAGATTGGGCCATTGATAAGCTGAGTTTGTAAAAACTTGTTTGAACTTCTTATTTTGGATTTATTTCAATTCTTTACTTTAAAAGATTTAGTGGAATGTAGAAACTAAAGAAATAGTCAGAAATAATGGCAATTGCGCAATAATATAGATATGCGTCAAAGTGACCTCACGGAAAATTCTCTTAACGAAACAGTTTTTTACGGGCCACCTGTAATTTTTTCCAGGCAAGTAGAATAAAGAACCTGCCTTCATTTGGTTATAATTATTGACCTGACTGAAATATACATACATACATACACACATACATACATACATACATAAAACTCTATTAAAGTGTCGAGGTATTTAGCGATAAGCTAATTGTGGACACTATAAATAAAATAACTATAGTATAAAATTGAAATCTAATATACGTAGAAAAAATATTTAAAAAATCGTTAAAAAGCATTGATTAATATACATAGTTATATATCTAGTTATATATAACAGACAGCATTTAACAAGTTCAAAGTTTGCTAATATTAGCCTTTATCACTTAACGTCCGTAAATGCTTCAGCTTCTGAACGGTTAACTATTCTGTGAAACAAACCATGTTTAATCAAAATTTAGTCCCGAGTAAAGTTTAGGGGTGCCCCATAAACTGTGTAAGGGACATGTTAAGACAACGTTTGGTACGTCCATACCAGCATGTTAAACATGTGTTAAATTTCAAGTCTCATGGCCGCTGCTGAAGGACCTGTGGCCGAATTTTCAGATTTTGCAAATTTCAAAGAAAAGAAAAGGAAATCGAACCTTTTGCTGTCATTTCCGAAAATAGGTAACCAAATGGGTTCTTTTGGTCAAATAAGAAAAAATTCGTTATTCCACTTCTGTCGGCCGATTCTCGATACTTTCGGATTTACACTCTCAATTTTACGTGAAGAAGTATAAGAAAACTTTCAAATGAGAACTGTCAAAGCTCTGAAATGTCAAAATTAAATGTACCATAATATTTCAATGATAGGTAGCTCCACAGATGTTACAGCCAACTCTAAGTGCCAGGGAAGGTACACTTTTATTAAGTTCAAAGCATCAGCTGTGTGTTTCACTAATCCACTGAAGACTGGTAGATATGTTGGTATTATGACAACGAAGAGTCAAGCTCTCCAGCTATGTGAGGTGGAAATTTACTCACGAGGTAACTCATCATTAATAATAAATGTTATTAACCCATTGACTCCCAGAGGTTTTTGGTGAAAATGCATTTTTGGACATTTTGGAAATTTTCAGGCTGGATATGAGCCAAATTAGCTCCAAACTACTAGAAAGGGCATTGTAAGATGACAGCATGTCTTTCTTTCCACTAGCATCGTGTTTTATGACATTTTTTGCTCTGCTATGCGCAGACATCACAATTGCCAGATACTGGTACCGGCATTCCCGTCCCCAGAGCCCACAATCCTTCTGGCTTGTGGCAGGGATTGAGAACTCTGACCTGGTCCAACACTGGAAGTCTGCGATTCACAGACTTCCCATCAAATCTGGAAAATCTGATTCGTTGAGAATCAAATGAATACTCTGTGCATACTCAGAAAATCGGGTCAAGCCAGAGCTCTCGATCTCTGCCACAGGCCAGAAGGATCATGGGCTCTGGGGATGAGAATGTGGCGCAGGTAGTTTTTGGAGTAGAAATGCCCTATGTTTTTTTCGCCTTTCCCTTTTCTCCTTTTTAGTGCAGAGTGCACTATTGGGATAACTTTGGGGGGGGGGGGGGGGCACTAAAGCACTAAGATGCTAATGCGCCATAGTGCTTAGGTGTAAACTTTAATGTTTGTTTAATTAATTAATTAGTCTAGAGGCAAGAAAGTGGTAGGGGTACGGTGGGAAAGGTTCGCGGTTATCCTACGTACAACATGTTCCTTCTACGTCGGTTAGATGTGAACATCACAAAGCTATGTATTTGTTTCAAGTAACCCCCTGCTCTCCTTGTGGTACCATTGTCTTTTTGAACAAAACCAATTTGCTCTAAGTGCATGCACAGATTAGTTAGCGTTCATATCTTCTATATGTTAGGTGGGAGATACATTGCATACGGGATCACATACAAATGTTGAGTGGTTTTTCTTATGTAGAATCCAGCATGTGAGAGGCATGCGTTCTAGTGTTCATATCTTTTAGAATTACCCACAGGCTGGTTCAACAAATTTCATCTGCTGTTTTCAAACTACAATAATATGTTTGTCAGGGTTTAAATAAAGAAGGGAAATGTTTAGCTTCTCCTTAGCGGCTTGTTCATTTTTTGCCTTAATTGCATCTTTAATAGAGACCGGAATATTCCTGAGTTAGTAGCTTTAAGATTCTGCAGATTGTAAATTTGTGACTAAAGAAACCAGGAAAGTGCTCAAACATTGCTGCAGACTCCATGGCATCTAATGAAAGTGCAAATTAATCTGATCAGTCTTTGAAGAGACTCCTTCACCTGTGCAGGATAATATCGGCCAAGTAGTGCTTCAAAATTTCTTGTTGAAAAGCTTCTTAATCAATATTGTTTTGTATTAATTTTGAATTGTTTTATTGTTAACAAGAGGCGACAGAAAGGAAGTGGTATTCCGTGACTATCTAATAATTAAATTAATTCTTGTTCATCGGTGATAAGAAAATTTCTGTTTTGAGAAAAAAACAATCGTTTCTCTTCATTTCTTCGTCAGATATTTAACTTGCTTTCATTTATCCTCAAAAAACAATCACATCTTTCGTGTGTTTTGGAGAAAGCAAGTGTTCATGTTACATGCCTTTGTGACAAAAACAAAAGTATTTATTTACAAAGTTGGCACATAGAGCTTAATTGTCATGTTTGTTCAACGTATTATTGATTTTAAAATGAACTAAAATCATCGTAAAACACCAGAGTAAAATTTAACAACTGTGGTGACAAACAGTAATTGTCTGTGATTTTTGGACCTTGAATGAAAACACAACCTTGAAACATACACACTGTAAAGGGGAAAGCCCTAGCAGAGTATCAAGGTAGATACAAACTGGAAGTGAACAGAAGGGGGGGTGAGTACTTATGGGACTACCGTGCCAGAGCTATCAGCCAATTTCGATATTTAGCAAATCGAATGTGGTTTAGCATGGTCTGTACTGTTTTCAACAACATTATATACGTCATCACAGTGGTCAAAACGTTGTGGACTCACGAGGCGAAGCCGAGTGTGTCCGCAACAAATTTTGACCACTGTGATGACGTGTATCATTGTCAAGAAGAGTACAGGCCATGCTAAACCAGATTCGATTTGTTTTTTTACCACAATTGAAAACAACGACTCAGACTTAAAAGTGCACACACTGCATTATGCAAATGAGCTACTTGTAGCTCAACATGCAGAAATGATACGTAAAAATGTTTGGGAAAAGAGTAATGACGCCTACTTGTTGTCGATAAGAGTGCAGACGGTGACCACGATAAACCACATTTCGATTTGTTTTTTACCACAATGTCCAAGAAAATGTCTTTCAGAGCACAAACTGATAAAGGCATTGCGCGGCACCTTGATGCGAGCAGCGTGGTATGGACTCTTATCGGCAACAGCAAATTAGCCAATCAGTTTGCGAGATTAGCAGCAATTGTGGTATGAGGCTCTGGAAAATAACGACAGAGTTTGTGGGAAATAACTACAGAGTTTGTGGGATTTATTCCCCAAAACCTCGATCTGAGGTCTATTGTGTTATGCTGAATTAATTTTTGTAAAATCGAAATTGGCCTATTGTACTCCGCACCATCTGAAATTATCTCACTAGTCTTATCTTTTTGCTGAGAAAGTATCGTCGAGACGGACAATCTTTGCCATGGAGTAGCTAATTTGGCTCTGAGCTTTTCTCTCAAATTTCTGAGCATTTTTTGGTTGAGTTCTTTTTCACCTGTGGCTTAGTCCATAAACTTGATGAAAGGATCACAACCAGTATTACCCTAACAGCAACAATAACTGTTTCCTTTTGTGCAATATTTTGTAAAAGGAAATTCTTGGAACTGATTTAAAGCAGACCAAATTGTAAAATTTAGGGAACCAAAGAAAAACTCTCCTTTTCATCTTGGACCAGATTGCCATATTGTAGCAAGCTAGGATTTCTTGACCAGTGTTGTATGTCACACATGTTTATCATTGCAAGGTTTTCTGTGTTTACAGTCAAGTATTGTTGTTTTGTACTGAATTTTCTGTGGTTAGACCGCAACAGAGGCTCTCTTATGAACTGAGATAGGGCCTCTTTGTTTTCTTCTGTTTAGCCCCTTTGTGTTACTTAGGTAACGAAAAGAGAGTTAAATAAACCTTGTGTTGTGAAGATCCTAGTCTGTTTGCGTTTGCGTGTCTCTTTGCCTTGGCCCTCGGCGACGTTACAATATAATAAGATTATCTCAACACCCTTTATCACCCAGATATCTATAGGCCATCAATTATTGCATACTACAGTGGAATACCCCGCTATAACGAACCCCGCTATAACGAAGACCCCGTTATAACGAACAACATTTGAAAGCCCGGCAGAATTACAGTAAAATATATGGAAACAAACCCCGCTATAACGAACCCGGTATAACGAAATCCCCGCTATAACGAATTGATTTTGACGGTCCAACGCACAATTTACCCTGCTATAACGAATATTTTGTCCTGTCGCTCGCAGTCAGTAAAACGACATGATGATACAAATGGTTGATAAGCCAAACACGACTCCTATTGGTCAAGATAGGGAAACTTTGACCTTCAAAGCTTTGCTTTATTTTAATGTAGCTGTTCACGCGCAAGTCTGTAGACTGTTTTACGTGGTCTGTATCACACTGTTCAGCTTGGTTACCCCGCTATAACGAATATTTTTGTTGTTAACCAGATAATTCGTTATAACGGGGTCTTCGCTATAACGAAGACCCCGCTATAACGAACATTTTTTTCGGTACCGTGGCACTTCGTTATAGCGGGGTTCCACTGTAGGCTATTTCTAGACTTCTGATTGGTTTTCTGAATCTTGCTTACCAGCTATTACACATGTACTTGTGTTTGAACTTATGTGGAATCAAAGGCTCCTTGGAGCAACCTCATGGTATGAATTGTTTGCACCCTTGAGTAACCTGCAATCTGGAATTCTTTGCAAAGTTTATACCTTTGTTCGTAGGCTACATGTGCCCGCACAATTGTTATGTTTGTAAAAAGGAATGACTTAGTTCAAAACGAGAGAACTGTTGAGGAAAAGATTGTCATTGCTATTTTTCAGAAAGGGAATTGTCATTTTTTTTTCGAAATCAGGAACATTGTTAATCAACAGAAAAGAGTCAATCTGCTGATCTTTGCAAACAGGCGTTTTTCCTGGAAAATGGTTTTTTTTGGTTTGTTTATTGTTTATTAACGATTGTTTCAATAATTATTGATACCATTAAGCATGGTAGACAAAGAGTTTTATATTTTGAACAAGAGACTGTTGTTGTAGAAGAGACATGCGAAATACTATTATTTATCTTTTTAAAAAGAGGCTGTGATTGTTGAAGGAAGATTTTGAAACTGCTATGTTAATGTCACCAAAATTTTTTTTTTTACTTTTCATTCTGTGGCAAATTCAGTAAATATTCATATACTAAGGCCCAGTTGCTTTCAAAGCTGGATGCTTTGAAAGTAGCACTGAACCGCAACAAAACCAGCCTCAACAAAATAACATTTAATGTTAATTGTATACGGCAAGATTTTTTAATTGTATTATTTAGTGTACCAGGCCCACATCAGCTCTTTAGCTGCCACTACCGACTTGCTTTAACAAATAAAGTAAAGTATGTATGTATGTAGTGATCGAAAGACACATACCATATGCAAAATGGTAGGAGTGGACAGAAGGGGAGTGGGTACAAAGCATAGGAAATGCTTTTTTTCATGGTAGAGATCAGGTCATTACAAATATTACATTGCACTACACAGTTTTGAAATTTTTCAATAACGTAATGTAAAAATAGGCCCGCAAACCGTGCGTGTAGCTGCTACATTCTTGTTTGCATTGATTTGTGAATAGAGTGCTGTTTAGTATGTACAGCTATTTTAGAAAAGGTTGTCGTAAGGCCTATGCGCCCATACCACTAGGTATTTTGGGTAATAGCTAAAGAAACATCAAAATGGCGTCATTTAAGTCAAGGTATTTAGTTATGGATTACATAAGATTTGTACATTGACGTACAAGCCCTATTGTTTGAAATCAGCCTAGCAGATGCCATAGAACGAGGATGAATGCTTTTTCCCTTGACACTTTTCGGTCTGGGCAGGTACTCATAGAGGGACAACCTTTTCTGAATTAGCTGTATACAGCTATTTTATCTAAGGTTGTCATGGCTCAAGTGTACACACCCAGACCGCAAAGGAGCATATGAGGTAAAAATAAGTGGTTATTCGACAAATGACTGACATTCTGCAACATGGAAATTGGTTGGGGCTCGGCTTAAACAATAGGTTTGTACGACTCGACAATATCTTTTTGAAATTTTATTTTTAATGGATTTTGCTCAGCGCGCTCAGATGCGGCTAACAATAACATAAACATGAGACATTGTTTTCTCATCAAGAGATAAGTCCTTTTGTAAGTGGCTTCCGATTTGCTGTTCATGAGGTACAAAAATAATCTGCCGTAGATGCGGCTAACAATGATATAAACATGAGGCATTGTTTTCTCATAAAGATATAACTCTTGTGTAGTAACTGCCGTAGATGCTGCAAACAATAACATAAACATGATGCATTGTTCTCTCATCAAGATATAACTCTTGTGTAACTGCCGTAGATGCGGCTAACAATAACGTAAACATGAGGCATTGTTATCTCACCAAGATATAATTTTTGTGTAAGTGCCATAGATGCGGCTAACAATAATATAAACATGAGGCATTGTTTTCTCATCAAGATATAACTCGTGTAACTGCTGTAGATGCAGCTAACATTAACGTAAACATGAGGCAGTGTTTTTTCATCAAGAGATAAGTCGTTGTGTAACTGGTGTCCGGTTTGCTTTAAATGAGATACAAAAACAATCTCATACCACTCTCCAGCACCTGATAGGTTTATGTATTTGTGGTCCTCAAAGATGCGAATTTTACAGTTATTAAATCGGTAACTCTTGCTGGAATCAACTTTATCAATAATATCCTCACAGAGAACCAATTTGACAGAGTTGGTATGGTCCGCAACAGTGACATCTGTCTCGCATTTTGTGCAATTTCCTTTACTGGAGACTTGTGCAACACTTTAACTTCCATGTCTATAGTTTGATACAGGTCTGCTTTGAGAGCATCTTCGACTGATACATATCTATTACTAACAGCATAATGTTATATGAAAATTCAAGACTTGTTTGCATGATCTTTGCTTTCTTTGAAATTGTGTATTCATCTCTGGCGGAGAACCTTTTGTTTGGAGACATTCGGGCACTTGTTATCTTTATAGGAAGCTGCTTTTCTTGTGACTGTTGTAACATCGTTCTTTTTCTTGGAGAATAGCAAACTAACCGCACCGCTTTGTTTTGGGATATCTGCAGGGCCATGTCGAAGTAATTTATTCCTGTGGTTTTTTTTGGAAGTTTGGACTGGACTAATCAAATGTGTGTATTCTGTAAGAGATGATTCATCTGAAGATATGACAAGAACATTCAATTTATTAAATAACTGGATAAATAAATAAATAATGACATAAATAAATAAATAAATAAATAAATAAATAATGAACAAATGAATTAAATGTTGAAATCCACAAGAAACATATAACAAAAACAACATTAAGGCATCATATGCAGACTCTAATGTACGGTATAGAATATTGTCTTAGTTCAATATGGCTGACTTAAGCTAGTATAATATCTATGAGACCCACATGGATTTGTTAAGGAATACATTAGAACAAAATATATGGCTTACCTGAGTATTGCTGTGTTCATTTGCTGAAAAAAGGGAGAGTTGTTATCAGAGACAATGAATACATGTTGCCAAGGGTCATAAAGAAAACTTTTTTTCTGATTGTGTAGTCTCCACTGCTAACAGGATTAAATTCCAGACAGTCAGACAGTAGAAGTACGAGGATCAGAAGTTAGAGCAAAGGTGACCAGAAGGCTGAGACACATAACAACAGTGGAAAAAGGAACAAAATAGGCACTCCAAAGAGAATGAAAACAAAATAGTAGAGCCGGTATGAAATCGGAATTTTATTTGATTATTGTTGAACCATAAGCCAATTAAAATGAGAAATGTACGTATGAAATGGTATTAAGAAAGTTGAATCGTGCTTGAGAAAAATGATCTTTTGGGGGGGGTAAGGGAGAGGGGGGGAAGGGCAGAACAAAATAGTGGACCTTTTGAAGTGGTATTGAATTTCGAAATGCGCTTTGAGAAAAAAGACATTTCAGAGGGGGTGGGGTGGCAGATATGCACTTACCTTGATGATGGTGGTTGTTCTTGCGACATAATGTTTATGTAGCTGAAAATTGAAAGGTGATTATAAGATGTAGCAAGCCATGCATTCAGGCCAGTCAGGGAATGTTGTATCACTCTTTTTTCTACCAGTATAAAGTTATGCAGTTGAAATGCTTATTTGAATTCATATTTGGAAATATATTGTTTCTAGAAGATATTATTAAAAACAAACTTTGTTGTAAGAGGGAACGAGCTGTTGAATCTCTGTTGTAAAACTTGTGCTTGTCGTGAATAAAAAAATGTTTCCAAGGGTACAAACAAAACAATGCCCTTAATACTATGCCTATTTGTTTTTTCAATAGAACACAAAAACATGTTGATCTTTCAGCTTTCTTACCCCTTATGAAGCAAGAAGAATAAAGTTGGTGCAAGAGCGATGTTTAATGGTCGATGAGTGATCCAAACTATGAAGAACATAAATGAATGTGTTAGTCGATGAAACTGTCTCATAACAACTTGAGTTGTTCAATTTCACTGAAAACCATTTATTAGGGCATAAACTGCCTTATGATCAGAAAAATAAGTCTCCCAAACAGTGGCCTGAATGTTATCTTCATATCCATATTAGTATAGATATGGTCAATACAGGTTTTATTGTCTGTTGTGTAGCAGGACATAAGCTGCCGATAGTGGTTCTCAGTAATAGAGAGATTTTACAATGTTGCCTTTACTGTTATATTTAACAGATGGAATTGGGCGATTCTGATAACAGGTCATTGGTTTGTCACGAGCGGTACATACAGTATTTTGGGCTGTTTGGCTCCAGAAATCGCTCGGCCGCCATGTTGGACAAAATCTTGGCGATGTTTTTGAAGTCCAAACTTTGGTTGAACCTTTAAACAATAAGCGCAGTAGCTACAATTATTAAATATTTTGTTCAGAAGTTATAATTGTTGTGATTTACAATTCTGGTATGTAACTGTTTTTTTCTGGCTATCGATCGGAGAATTATGTTGTCATTAAGTTTGACAGAATTTTAAAATCTTCCCTGTTGCACTAAGCTTCCTGGGAAGTATATAATTCATACATTTAGTAAAATCACCAGCTAACATGTTATAGTGAAAAGAATGTATGTGGGACTGTTAACCAATTTATGATAACAATCAGGGATTACAGAGCAGACTGTCACCATGTCAGGGTGTCAACAATGAGTAAAAAGCAAACAAACAAATAAAAAAGTCCAGATGGTATTGCTACTTCACAGTTCTTTTATTGGAAGGTTTCTATATACTGTAACTCATTCTGCTGAAATATTCCATGAATATCATAATGTACCACTCAACAATGCTTCAAGTATGATGACAGCAACAAGAAGAAATTATATACAATGTTTGTCAACATCATGTGTAATATGCAGGCATGTGACATTTTCTGAAAACTTTTCGAACGAATGGCAAAATCTTTAAGTGTGCTTATTTTCAATTATATGTTGCATGTTCTACACAAAATGCCATACGATAGGAGAAGGAAGGCTTACCGTTTGTCCCTGATGATAAAGCATTCATTTCAACAGACTGTTTTCTTCCTCTGGCCAGTCAATTCATTGTTGTCCAAAGATGTCCATATAGCCGCGCACTTTACTGAAACCTAAACCTCCGTCCAACTACCACTCTGTTTCCAAAAGTCTCGAGATGCCTCATAGTAGCTCATAGTCTGTCATTTGAGTTCAAAACACCGCACATTTTGAAATTTTCATGTTCGTGGGTGAACAAAAAATCAACAAAGTTTAACGCTAGCCAATTTGCAGTGAGCTTACCATAAGTTATTTCAAGCATGTTCACGGTCTTACATGTAACAGATCTTCACAGATGAATTGTTTATTTTATAGTCATTTCTAGGACTTTGACACCCATTTCTC
>JAHPZR010051467.1:0-14400 GCA_019787425.1 Platygyra sinensis | reverse complement strand
GTCAAGAAGTTCTTCAACTAAAGCTAAAAAACGAAAACAACTAGAACTCAGCAGCGGAGGCAGGAAAAACTCAGGTTTAACGGGGCAAGGAAATTTGCTCTTGGGCAAGTGAAAACGGAAGTTTGGTGGTCTGGTAGGCAAGTGCCGAAATTATCTCAGTGGTCTTGTCAAAGATAAGTAAAACGTACAAGGCATGGATTAATTTAAAATACATCCATTTAATTTGTCACAGTGCAGTGTCCTTTTACCCTGTTTAGTACTACATGTAGTTCTGTAACGTCGTTTTGTTACAGTCTATCACTAACAGGAGCCCATGACCCTGGTTTGAATTGTGAGAGCAACAAAACGAAAGTTGACATCAGCGCATCCCCATTAGCGTCTTATAAGGAAGTATCCCCTCTCCTTCCCAGACAGATAACCTCGATACGAATGGTGTTGCCGGCCACGCGGTTTAAATATGTAGCCTGGCCTTGTCCAGCCACATTTACGTTTTGCTTTTTAAGACACCAATCGTGACACTATGTCTCCTTGCGCCACCCGCCACGAAAAAAAAGGACGCCTGATCGCAGGTTACGAAACACGTGATTTGGCAGCTCGTGTTTCGGGGCGCAAGTGAGTTCAAAGTACGGAACTTCTCAATAAGGACGAAACAGCCGTCCACTGTTGCAGTCCATTGCTTTATAGGTTCATGTCGTGTTGCTGAAACGTCTTTCACGTAGTATCAGCCTTACAGTCCCGCGGTAAAATGTTTCTCGAACAACTCAACTTGTGGCGAATTTCTTCTTATTTTTGGTCCTTACCAAAAAAAACTATTACAGGGGGAAGTTTTTCGTTCGAAAATGAATGCATCTGTGTCATGTTACCCAGCTCGTACACTTGATATGTAGTGTGATAGTATGATGACTTGTTACGCTAGGCCGACGTTGCAACTTTCTGCAGAATTTTACTGCTTGTTCGAATGCGAAACTATGTGATTCGGCGGGCGACAACTCGGCAAGTGTTAACTCACGGCTTCTCTATTTATACGATAATTGCAGAAATTCTCGCGCGCTCATTGGCTAATTTTTATTGTCAATAAGCGGACAGACACATGAATTTATAATTTATGCAATGCGTCAACGTACGAGAGCGGACAATTTGACAATTTGTTATCGTAAAATCAAATTGATGTTAGTTTTTAATGCGTCTGTCCTGTTATTGACAATGAATTTCGTCATAACATTGTCAAAGTAGTCTGTGGATCCACCCGGTTATCGCCTCAGGGATCCACAGCTACTTTGAATATGTGATGAAGAAATTTATGATCAATAACAGGACAGACGCATGAAAAACTGACATGTTGAGCCAGAATTTCTGACGTGTTGTCCGGGGGGGAGGTACTAAACAAAGTTTAATACGGGGAGGCTTCGCTCCGAGGTCCAACCCCTTACCCTTTCATATACAATTTTGGCAGAAAAGGTATCCCTTTTATATACCTTTTATTGAAGAAAGGCACCCCTTTCACATACCTACTTTAGGAAGTCTCGTTCTCATTTTCATGTAGTGCTTTAATAATAAACAAACTGTACAACCATAAGGGGCGTCAATTCGAAATATTATAATTAAAGGCCTTTTAAATACCTAGAAGACCGATTTCCCCACCCTTTCATATATACCTCAACTTGTGAAATCCCTACCCTTTCATATACCTGAAGCCTGAAAAAGGTACCCCTTTCGGGCGGAGCCTCTCCGTATAGGCCATTATAGGGAGTACCCCCCCCCCCCCCCCGGGCGTGTTGTATCAGGGCTCCCGGAAGAGGACCGGAAGTGAAAAGGCTTCCGTAATTCCCCGAACACGTCACGTAGGCGACAACTTATTGCGGGCCCAAGAGAGGCCCGCAACCCTAATCTTGACAGTGACCAGCGGATTCCGTATTACGCGTGCGCGCCACGTTTATAACAGGGACACTGAAACCGGATGTTGAAATTTTGTTCCACCACTAAGAACGATCAGAATGCGAAAAATGTGTCAATCACAACAGTTTGTCACATTGGGTACCGGATGCAGACTTCTGTCACATGGAAGATCAAAGTACGTTGATCCAAGCTTCTGTTACTCCGGATCAAACTTTCGCCGGAAAAATATTAAAACCCAGCGCTAGTGGAAAATGTGTTTTGTTCACTAGAACTTGAGCTTGAAACATATATAAATTTATATTCGTTTGAATCGTCAATGAAATGACCTTTTATAAAATCTCTGATTACGCAGAACGGGCCGAACAAAAATCTCTTCACAAACCCTGACTTCGAAGGGATAAACACTGGCTTTAGGGTTAATAGCTATCACACATCGGCAAAATTACTATCTATTTCTTAACAATCCAGCCATATCATGTTAAGATTTCAGCGAAATGGAAGAAAACCAGAATGTAATAATCACAATATTTTTTTTTCACCTCGATCGCGTCATTGCTTGACTCAACGACTCAACGAAGTAGCCACGATCGCCCACAACAACACAAGCCGACGTTTGGGTAAAAAAATCACAGAATTATTGCCTCAGAGCTAAACCTTGAATGAGAACATTAATTCCAAGCTTTCCTTACGTGATTTAGACGAAAAAATGACCTCGGCGGGGTAGAAAAGAGAACGAAAGAAAAAACAGAACAAACAGCATAATATATTAAAACAACGCGTGAATTATTCGGTGTTCGAAACGGAAGCGAAAGTAAAGCTTGCTTCTGGATAATTTCACCCTTAAAAGCTAGCAAATGGTCCCAAATTACTCTCAGTATCCTTACAATGTCCTGTCTTGCATCTCTGAAAGATTTTGCCTCAATTTTGAGCAAATAAACATTCCTCCGCGACCGGCACGTTCTTCCTTCCTTAATCGAATATTTAATTAACTAGTGAGAATCGAAAGTAACGCCAATTTTCTGTCACGCTTTCAAAACAAGGCACGCATTACCATCTTCTCTATTGCCAACATCTAAACAAAAGTTCTTCAAGTGCATTCAGGCCCGCACTTTCTAACCTGTGGTTACTACTAGTTCCATATCATATAAACATTACAAAGCTTTGATACTACACTTCAAAGTCTACAGATCATTCGATCACTACGGCCTTTCTAGAACGTGTGCCTTAAGCGAAGGGTTTCACTACCTAGGCACTTTGAAGGAAGATTTTGCAGCTACTTCTGCGATGGCTGAGTGTATACAAAGTAAGAATTGTGGTTTTGTTATTTTCTTACTCATAAGATGACTCATAATCGATCGTGTCGTGTGTATAAATTCTTCGATCGCGATAGATTCGGAATTTTGCCTTTATTTCTCTTTCAGGTTTGGTTTTAATAAATGCTTTATCGTGCATCGTGCATCAGGCGCAATAGATGAAATTTTAAAACGTTGAATAGAATTTCACACCATCTGTCATCATTTGTGATCCATGTATACATAAGTAAATTTATCACGCATTATTATCATGATCATTACCTTCGATGCCTCTTTTGAAAACTTCAAGCTGGGGGTTTGTAGGAATTCGAATGTCTCGTCGTCTTTCATTATGCTAATTTGAGTTTCGATTTCATTTTCGCGTATCGTAAACAACGGTATTAAAATTACATCGGCTACGCAATTTGCAATCTTCGTTTTTTTTTGTCCGTCAGGGCTGAATTTTCTCCTAATTTTCTGTCCATATATGCCAATTCATGCCGTTTCGTAAATTTATCTCGCCTGAAAACACCATGTCAACAACGACTCACACCAAGTTAGTACTGACTGTGGTCATACGAATTACTAGCCTGCATGGCAGGCGCTAGAAAGGTGAAGGGAGAAGGGGAATCGAAATCGGGCGCGCGCGCGCGACGCTGGGTGGGGGGACGGGGGCGGGGGGGGGGGGGTGGGACGGAAGCGCAGGCGCTTCCCCTCTCCCTCGCTCCGCACGTTTCGCGCGCGCCCTATTTTCCCCTCTCCCTTTTTCCCCTCTCCCTTCCCCTTTCTAGCGCCTGCCACGCAGACTAACGAATTACCGGTACGAAATTTCAAAGCAAGCTCGCCATAGTCACAGTGCAATTATTTGTTTGTTTGTTTGTTTTTCTATGATATTTAGAAGTTTGTATTCTTAGTTTTGCTATGTTATAAACTTTGAGACAACATTCATCCGTGAAGGGGTGGGGAAGGTGCCGTTATGTTTTGATCGTCACGCAACACTTCAAGAGTGATGTTGCGTGACAGACAATGATGTCAGCCAAGGAATTCCCTTGTCATGCATGATTCACAAATTGGAATATCTGCAATGGGATATATATTATCCAATGCAATTGCCGAGCAATGAATAGCCTGCAGTGCAGGCGTTTTTGTTTTGGAGCTCGCGATCGTAAGTTCGCCGCCATATTGGCTTGAGCAAAGTAGGTGGGGAGGGGGTGGGGAAAAAAACGGAAGTATTTTTCCTGCCCCTCCCCCTCCCCCGTTACTTCTCCTTTCAGCCTAACTCCCACTCCCTGGGACGCATTTTTGTCTCTCTCCAAGCCTCTTCCGAGTTTGAATCCAAGATGGCGCTCGCTCGATCAAACTCGCAGCCTCACTCGCCAAAATACGCCTGCTTTGCAGGCTAAGCAATGAAACAAAAACAATATACAATTCAATTCAATTTCAATTCAATTCAATTCAATTTATTTATTCAATTAAATTCAATTTTTATTTGTTTCCACTTTATATTTAATATACAGCTGTTTTGTCATTGAAAAAACGAATAAGCGTAAAAACATACACGGCAATGTTGCTGGTGCTCTACTACCACTCACACAATACAAGCTAATACAATTTCGCTTTTGTGGGACAAAAGGGTGTCGAAACAGCTGTATATGTTGCTAAGATTTTTGTTTTAATTTTAGTTTTTTAATGGAGACTAGTGAAGAGCACAAAGGAAAACGCCTTCTTGTTGTAACTTTTCATTTATTTTTTCGACCCCTTTCATCTTAAATTAGCTTGAGACTTCTTCACGGAATGATTACAACTTAAACATTGAAGAGCAAACCCCTTAATCCATATGTTGTTGCAAGTTATTATATTTTGTGGGCTACACGATTAGCTCCAATTTTTTTGTCACCAAAACAGAAAAAGAGCCAATCTTCAAGCTGGGAGCTCCAGATGATAGAGAACTCCTTAGAATAGCTCACGACACTTTGAAGATCTGGAGACCTCTTGGACTGGCTTTGGGATTAAGAAATTCCCATCTGGATGAGATCGGTGAAGATTATCAGAAAGCACTGGACAGGGCTTATGCCATGCTGAGAAAATGGAAAGAATCAATGGGATCTGAAGCAAATTACGAGAGGTTGGCCCAAGGGCTCGGACACCAAGCTGTTGAAAGGCGTGAATTGATAGATGCTTACTGCCGTGACAATGGTAAGTAACACAAAAAACATGAAGATGCTTTGATGTGACTTGACTGAAAAGATAACTTGATTTGTTTCTATTCACAGCCACCGAGTTACAAGTAGCTCAAGAAAGAATGGCAAAGCTTGAGGTTTCACATAACGATAACAACGTTATTTCTCAAGGTAATTTGTTATTTCTTTCGTTTTTTTTTTTTTACTTTTGTTTAAAGTTCTTGTCTGTCCTACTGTTAAAGATAAATTTCCTCAAAAGTATCAACAGCAGAACTAACCTAGGGCTTTAATTTGGTCTATTGGTCTCTATTGGATGGTCAGTGGCTGAAACTTAAAATTTTCCCCAAAATTACACTGAGCTCAGCAAGCAGGTGTAGTGTTTACCAGAGCTTGGGTTATAACACAAATTGTCGCTACCTACTTGTTCTATAAGGATTCTGTAGATAATTTTAAGGACAATTTGAAGTTTCATTTCACAGCCAAAAATGATGATAATGATAATGATAATGATAATGATAATGATAATGATAATGATAGTGATAGTGATAGTGATAGTGATAGTGATAGTGATAGTGATAGTGATAGTGATAATGATAATGATAATGATAATGATAGTGATAGTGATAATGATAATGATAATGATAATGATAATGATTATGATAGTGATAGTGATAGTGATAGTGATAAAGATAGTGATAGTGATAGTGATAGTGATAGTGATAGTGATAGTGATAGTGATAATGATAATGATAATATTTAAAATAATAATAATAATAATAATAATAATAATAATAATATACAGGAGATAACTCATTAAAAAATGTGAAATCAAATAATAATAATAATCAAGTAATCCAGCAGAGTTATGACTGCCCTAGACTTGGCACCATAAGCTAAAAGCGGCGAAACTTCAAAAACTTACAGTTACAATAAGACACTTGTATAGCGCTGTTCCCCTGTGGTTCAAAAAGGATTCAGAAAAGGTGGTTTTAAATTGGTGTTGGTTTAATTTTTATTTCAGTGGGTTCAGTGTTTCTATTTATTTACAACAACTATATTATATTTCCATCAAAAATCTATAAATAGTTACACGCAAATAGAGTGCCAGCGAGGAAAACTAAGTTTATGAATCCTGTTAAGCTCTGTTATGTTGAAGGGACAAGGTCGAGAGAACATTGCAATCAAATTTGTACATGTACTTTTATAACTGCAATTCGAAGATGTAATTCTCAAGAAGACTGTTTTAACCTAGATCTATTTCACTCTTTCATTCGTCTTCAGCTGAAACTCCGAAAAGAGTTCTTCCTTCCGTGGAAATTCTTCCTGGTAAACCGTTTCATGTAACTCAAAGACGAGAGGGAGAAATACAAAAGATCAAAGACATTTACAGCGAGTTGAGCAAGAGTTCAACACTTTCCACCGTCACGGGAATATATGTGAAAGGTCCTCCTGGCTGCGGAAAAACCCAGTTAGCGAGACAGTTTGGGAAAGAGTTCATAGAGGAATGCGAAAGTCACAACGTGGAATTCCCGCGAATTGTAGCTACCCTACACGCGCAAACTCCGGAGTCTCTGCTGGAGTCGTATAAAGAACTACACGAGAAGCTGGAAATCCCCAAAAAGAGCGAAATCCAAGGAAGCGTACGCCAGCGGATTAAGAGTTTCGTAGAAGATGTTAAAAATAAACTCCACGAAACGTCAGCTGTCTGGTTATTGATCGTTGATAATTTAACGGTGAATGACCCACTACGAGAATTCTGGCCAACACCCGAGCAAGACAGCCCGTGGGGGAAGGGGTTGGTGCTTGTAACGACTCAGGACAGCGAGCTCGCACCCAGATCTCACGTGCATGCCAAGGTAATGCCACTGGATTCAGGAATGGAAGAGACAGATGCCATGGGTTTGTTGAAAGCAATATAAGGTTTGGATGTCGACGAAGACGCTAAAAAAGTCGCCAAACGACTGGGCCATTATCCGCTTTCCTTGGCTTGCGCGGCGGTTTATGTTAGGCAAATGCGAAAGGACCGCCCATTTTCCAAGTTTTCGTGGAAAAACTACCTTTCAAATCTCGAAGAATACTTCGCATATCTTGATCATTCAGATTATACGCATCACAATCCATGTTATCCGCAATCAATGCTGCCAGCGGCAGAATTCGCTGCACGACGGATGGCGGAAAACAACGAAGTACACCGAGCTGCCTTCGTGTTTCTTTCGTATTGCTCTCTCCAGCCCGTACCTTTGGACACCGTTGCCGATTACGTTTTGCGAGAAGCTAAAGCGCGCGGTGACGCAAAGATTAGAGTACCTGATGATATCAAGGTTAAGGTGGCGAGATGCTCTCTACTCATTTATCCCGAGACTGGTGAGAGAGGAATTGAAGTAGTCACGCTTCATCAGGTGATGCGTTTGGCGTTTTTACAAGTAAGACAGAAGCCAGACGGAAACAAACCTGGCAATGAAGAAACATCTGCTAACGTGTCTACTTGCAATGTGGATAAACAAGAGCTGAATGGCGTACTGCAAACCTTAAACGAGGCTTACAAGCAAAGGAAAGACGAGCTCAAACAAGAAGACATAGCCACGCGGATTCTTCTGTCTCCGCATTTGAAGGAATTCGTTGAAGGAGTGGAGCGGGTCCAGTGGATTGACAACAGCTTGCTTGTTCAAGCTTTGGTGTACCTGGCCGATGGACTCATTCACGTTGCCGGGGCAACGGATAATCATCGCGTGGCACTCCTTGAACGGGCATACAAGATAAACAAACAACTTGGATTTACTGATATCAACTCTTGTGTCTTGCTGTGTGATTTGGGTTACACGTATCGTGAAGCTGGACAGCTAGATAAAGTCATTCCGATTCTAGAGGAAGCTAATAAACTTTGCGAGTCACATTCTGACGCCGAATGGATGAAACAGCGGTCAAAGCTTTTAAACAACCTCGCATTTACGTTCCGGGAATGCTTCCAGCTGGATCTCGCGAAGGAGTACATGAAGTTATGCGTCGACGTAACCAGAAAAGCCCACGGAGAGAGGACTGTGCCAGTCGCGGAGAGGTTGTGTAATCTTGGAGTCATTCTGCATGACCGATGGGAAAACGATGAAGCCATTGAAGTCCTCGACGAGGCCAGAGAGATTGCTGAAACCTGCGATACTTCCGAAATGTTTATCCGCGGCCAAGTGTTGAACTACACAGCTAAAGTCCACCTCCGTTGGTACCTGGGCCTGCGCCACACGCATCCGCGCGCGTGGAGCACGAAGATGCATCTGAAAGAATCAGACTCGCTCCACGAACAAGCGTTAAAAATTTACCACGACCTTCATGGAGATCACCACAAATTTACAACTGGAGTTATGATGACTTACGGAATAGCGAAACTGCATTTAGGAAAGATCGACCAAGCTTACGACATGTGTCAAAGAGCTGTTCAAGTATACAGGAGTTCGGGTCATATCGCGTGGCCGCGCGCGAGTACGTATCTCGCAGACGTTATGTTAGCGCGCAAGGATTATGTTCGCGCGAAAAAGGTTTTGGAAGAGCTTGTACAGGTGCACGAAGATTTGAATCTCACAATCAGCCCTGGTGCGTTCCATCCAAGAGCGCTAATGGCGGAGGCTTGCGCGCACCTTGGAGACGTGGAAAGTGGAAGGAAAATCTTGGAAGAGTGTCTTGAAGAGTGGAAAGCAAACAACTTACACTCTGAACATTACTGGGTTGCACGCGCGCGCGCGTTCCTCGAAGGATTAAGATCACGAGAGACACGTGAAGAATGCGCTCAAGGCGGGTATGAGTTACCGGAAGAACTGCGTTGATTAAAGATTTTATGTGTTGCGGAAACGAGTAATTCACCAAAGCTTAGTTCCCAGTGACTCGGCGAAAAACCCTTGCGCAAAGAATAACATCTGCGTACTTTTTCACGAGGTTATACATCCATCCAAATTAAGTCAAGAGAACGCCAAGACGCTCTTGGAATTGTCGCTATAGTTTAATACTGATCTAATGTATAATATATAGTTGAATTGGTGCTGTTTGTGACTCGTATAGCCTATCTTCAACAATAATATAATGTTATTTAAAGCTAGTTTGTTATAATTATTTAAACTTCTCCGCCCATGCAAGAAAACAGGTTATAGTAATTTTATATGCTATGAAGTTATTTAGATGCTTTTAGTAAAAAAGCTTTCGAAATAAAGAATGTTCTCCATTTAAGCATTACTTTGTATTTCTCTAAATTTCATTCCTTACATCTTTTGAGGATTGCACATTTTTGTAAGTTAAATCTGATGCGTTAAGTTTGGATTCTTATAATTATGCAATGGTAATTTTTGCATTTGCTGACCAATCGGAACCACAAAGCACGTCTAAAAATTTTCTTCCGAGTTCATTAAGTAGTCATTATATAGGGTTGTTCCAGCAGACGTATTATGATAGCTAAAGATTGCTTGGTTTTTCGTTTGGTTTGCTAGAAAACATAGAATAAGCTTCAACCATTCACAGTTAAGAGAGATGTAACCGCGCACTAGTAAAGCGCGGGAAAAACGGCGAGAGCAAATCACGATTGCCTTATCGCAAGTACATGATTGGCTGACAAAACAGCATATTCACTCATAGCCTGCGAACGCAGAGGGATCTCGCACGCTAATTCACCCTGGAAGGACGCCGGAACGAACTAAAAGACCTTAAAAACTCAAAACAAAAACTTAGAAGCACTTAGTGAAGGATAGTCTCCTCCGCAGCCGTTTTTTGGGATGTCACGCAACACTCAGCGTTGCGTGACATCCCAAAAAACAGCTGCGGAGGAGACTAAGTGAAGGATTACTCTTGTGCATGTTCATTTGTGGCGCATATTTCTTGTCCCTCCCACATTGGTATAACTATAATCTCCGCTTCGTCTTCTTCATGTTCGCCCAGATTTTCCGTTTCTTTCCACACGTACTTTCCGATCTGTTCGCAGCCCGAGTCGAACACGTACTTGCCTCGTCCTCTTGGCTTATTTTCTTCAAAGTTTCCTACATATCTGTGATTCGAATGAATGAGATGTCCTTCTTCTTGCATCTTACCGTGAAACCACCTCCCATCATAACGAGACCCAGTCTCCTTGTACGTATACACTCCGTGGCCGTGCCGGCTTCCTTGGGCCCACTCTCCATCGTAGGTGTCCCCGTTGGGGTATGTATAGGTTCCCAAGCCGCTTCGTAAATCGTTGATCCAACTCCCCTCGTACTTAGACCCGTCTGGATACAGGAAGACGCCGTCGCCGTTTTTCTTGCCCTCTACGTAGTATCCCGTATATCGCGCGCCATTTTTGAATCTACAAAGATGCAAAAATTCACCTGTCACATTAGTAGACCTTCAGTAAGAAAATCCTAGCCTGAGAGCAGGCTCACTTTGGAGCACAATAGACCTTTATCACAAGGCGGCCATTTTGAGTCCCAGAAGAACAAAAAAGCTTTGTTTTTGCCCGTTCAGCCTCGCACTGGATGAGAGGTTAGACGGGCAAAATCTTTCGTTTCAGCATTGTGTGATAAAGGTCTATTAAGCAAGCCCAGCATAGCCGAAAGCGCGAAATCGAGCGGTGAAGCCGCGAGACGCGCCTCTTCACCAGACTCCGTACGACCAGACCGCTTAGCTCTTCGTTTCTTGCGCATGTAACTCAAAGGTGAGCCAGCTACTCGCAGGCTAAGAAAATCCTGGCTATTTTTACAATTTCTAAGTGCAGACGCTTTCAAGAATACTGTTTGTCAGGAGATGTTCAACTGCTATGGCCAAATTCGAAATAAGCCAATCAGAAGCCGTGTCTATTTTAGGTCATTGTCCTGATGACCTGCAATGTCATATTACTATCATATGATATCTTGACTTGGTCAAATACCTAAAAGACTTCGGTGTCATAGCCTCTTCCAGGCGTTCGGGTAGTCAGGACGCAGCACAGGGGCACCCAACGAGAAACTTCGATGAAATATCTGTTCGGGAGAGTCTACCCGTTCTAAGACTTTCGGATAATGCATTGCCAAAAAGCTACTGATTTCTTACTAAAACATCACCTAAAAGATTCGCAACCAGAGAAATGCAGGGAAAAACAGTCCCTTAGATTTTCGGAAGAGATATTTTTTAAATTTCTGGCTCTAAAAAAGGTCGCCTAGCATTTTCGGGTAAGAAAAAAGTTCGTAGAGAAGTTCTTCGAAGGTAACGTTCAGCTAGCAAATTCGGAAATGAAGAGTTCATTCCCTAAAATTTTCGGGTACTTCAATCTTTAGCTAAGAAATCCGAACAGATCAAATTTTTCTAGCTGATTAAAACAACTCTTTAAACAGTCTTTAAACATTACAAGGAGCCCAGAAATATCCCTCAGAGGCTTTTTTGCTTAATTTGATCGTCGGGTGCCCCTGGCAGCACGGAAAACAGCGCTCGTTTTTTTTTTTCTGCGCTCTGTTTCTCGCGCTGAGCCCCAACTAGCTGAACACCTGGAAGAGGCTATCGGCGTCCGAAGCGGCGTACCAATAATAATCAGGATATTTCTCCATTCTAAACGAACATTAGAACCTATAATTCTGTGACGGTGTTTTGGTGATATTGCTCGCTTATGCTTCATTGATTTTCTATATTTGACGAGAGCAGCAAACAACAGTGGTAAATAGGAGGACAATTCTCTATACATAGGACAGTGAGACGACATTTGTCAATAAAGAGAAGTTGTATGTTGAGATCAGCTCGCAAAGTCTTCATCGCGTGACTTCTCAATTTTTTTTATAGTTATGATTGAATGATTCTATCTTCTAAGTGCATTTTGCGGTGAAACTGCAGGCACGCTGAGGCGTAAAATTATACAAGTAGCAGTATAATAATAAAAGGCGGAACTTAAAAATCAGTGAGCAAACTCGTGAGGGTATCAAAATTTTAAGCAAAATTTTTTATTGAAAAAAAGAGCAGAATAATGGAGAGAAGAAAAACTTTATCGGTATTATATGTTCACTTCAAAGACAACGCGTGACAATAATTAGTGCTGTATTGTGACAACCTTTCGGGAAGGAAATGACGAAGTGGCTGACATAGCATCAGTTTTTCAAGGAATCATACCTGTTTCAACTATTTGGAAACTACAATGGAGCTCAACATCTTTAGATGGTTTTGTTGCATGAAAAGAAAATGAATTTTCGAAGTCGAAGCGGCATTATACGCCTCGGTAGAGGTGGACTTTAGCTGTGTAGTTCAACACTTGGCCGCGGATAAACATTTCGGAAGTATCGCAGGTTTCAGCAATCTCTCTGGCCTCGTCGAGGACTTCAATGGCTTCATCGTTTTCCCATCGGTCATGCAGAATGACTCCAAGATTACACAACCTCTCCGCGACTGGCACAGTCCTCTCTCCGTGGGCTTTTCTGGTTACGTCGACGCATAACTTCATGTACTCCTTCGCGAGATCCAGCTGGAAGCATTCCCGGAACGTAAATGCGAGGTTGTTTAAAAGCTTTGACCGCTGTTTCATCCATTCGGCGTCAGAATGTGACTCGCAAAGTTTATTAGCTTCCTCTAGAATCGGAATGACTTTATCTAGCTGTCCAGCTTCACGATACGTGTAACCCAAATCACACAGCAAGACACAAGAGTTGATATCAGTAAATCCAAGTTGTTTGTTTATCTTGTATGCCCGTTCAAGGAGTGCCACGCGATGATTATCCGTTGCCCCGGCAACGTGAATGAGTCCATCGGCCAGGTACACCAAAGCTTGAACAAGCAAGCTGTTGTCAATCCACTGGACCCGCTCCACTCCTTCAACGAATTCCTTCAAATGCGGAGACAGAAGAATCCGCGTGGCTATGTCTTCTTGTTTGAGCTCGTCTTTCCTTTGCTTGTAAGCCTCGTTTAAGGTTTGCAGTACGCCATTCAGCTCTTGTTTATCCACATTGCAAGTAGACACGTTAGCAGATGTTTCTTCATTGCCAGGTTTGTTTCCGTCTGGCTTCTGTCTTACTTGTAAAAACGCCAAACGCATCACCTGATGAAGCGTGACTACTTCAATTCCTCTCTCACCAGTCTCGGGATAAATGAGTAGAGAGCATCTCGCCACCTTAACCTTGATATCATCAGGTACTCTAATCTTTGCGTCACCGCGCGCTTTAGCTTCTCGCAAAACGTAATCGGCAACGGTGTCCAAAGGTACGGGCTGGAGAGAGCAATACGAAAGAAACACGAAGGCAGCTCGGTGTACTTCGTTGTTTTCCGCCATCCGTCGTGCAGCGAATTCTGCCGCTGGCAGCATTGATTGCGGATAACATGGATTGTGATGCGTATAATCTGAATGATCAAGATATGCGAAGTATTCTTCGAGATTTGAAAGGTAGTTTTTCCACGAAAACTTGGAAAATGGGCGGTCCTTTCGCATTTGCCTAACATAAACCGCCGCGCAAGCCAAGGAAAGCGGATAATGGCCCAGTCGTTTGGCGACTTTTTTAGCGTCTTCGTCGACATCCAAACCTTATATTGCTTTCAACAAACCCATGGCATCTGTCTCTTCCATTCCTGAATCCAGTGGCATTACCTTGGCATGCACGTGAGATCTGGGTGCGAGCTCGCTGTCCTGAGTCGTTACAAGCACCAACCCCTTCCCCCACGGGCTGTCTTGCTCGGGTGTTGGCCAGAATTCTCGTAGTGGGTCATTCACCGTTAAATTATCAACGATCAATAACCAGACAGCTGACGTTTCGTGGAGTTTATTTTTAACATCTTCTACGAAACTCTTAATCCGCTGGCGTACGCTTCCTTGGATTTCGCTCTTTTTGGGGATTTCCAGCTTCTCGTGTAGTTCTTTATACGACTCCAGCAGAGACTCCGGAGTTTGCGCGTGTAGGGTAGCTACAATTCGCGGGAATTCCACGTTGTGACTTTCGCATTCCTCTATGAACTCTTTCCCAAACTGTCTCGCTAACTGGGTTTTTCCGCAGCCAGGAGGACCTTTCACATATATTCCCGTGACGGTGGAAAGTGTTGAACTCTTGCTCAACTCGCTGTAAATGTCTTTGATCTTTTGTATT
>JAHPZR010051466.1:0-15813 GCA_019787425.1 Platygyra sinensis | reverse complement strand
AGGTGGACTTTAGCTGTGTAGTTCAACACTTGGCCGCGGATAAACATTTCGGAAGTATCGCAGGTTTCAGCAATCTCTCTGGCCTCGTCGAGGACTTCAATGGCTTCATCGTTTTCCCATCGGTCATGCAGAATGACTCCAAGATTACACAACCTCTCCGCGACTGGCACAGTCCTCTCTCCGTGGGCTTTTCTGGTTACGTCGACGCATAACTTCATGTACTCCTTCGCGAGATCCAGCTGGAAGCATTCCCGGAACGTAAATGCGAGGTTGTTTAAAAGCTTTGACCGCTGTTTCATCCATTCGGCGTCAGAATGTGACTCGCAAAGTTTATTAGCTTCCTCTAGAATCGGAATGACTTTATCTAGCTGTCCAGCTTCACGATACGTGTAACCCAAATCACACAGCAAGACACAAGAGTTGATATCAGTAAATCCAAGTTGTTTGTTTATCTTGTATGCCCGTTCAAGGAGTGCCACGCGATGATTATCCGTTGCCCCGGCAACGTGAATGAGTCCATCGGCCAGGTACACCAAAGCTTGAACAAGCAAGCTGTTGTCAATCCACTGGACCCGCTCCACTCCTTCAACGAATTCCTTCAAATGCGGAGACAGAAGAATCCGCGTGGCTATGTCTTCTTGTTTGAGCTCGTCTTTCCTTTGCTTGTAAGCCTCGTTTAAGGTTTGCAGTACGCCATTCAGCTCTTGTTTATCCACATTGCAAGTAGACACGTTAGCAGATGTTTCTTCATTGCCAGGTTTGTTTCCGTCTGGCTTCTGTCTTACTTGTAAAAACGCCAAACGCATCACCTGATGAAGCGTGACTACTTCAATTCCTCTCTCACCAGTCTCGGGATAAATGAGTAGAGAGCATCTCGCCACCTTAACCTTGATATCATCAGGTACTCTAATCTTTGCGTCACCGCGCGCTTTAGCTTCTCGCAAAACGTAATCGGCAACGGTGTCCAAAGGTACGGGCTGGAGAGAGCAATACGAAAGAAACACGAAGGCAGCTCGGTGTACTTCGTTGTTTTCCGCCATCCGTCGTGCAGCGAATTCTGCCGCTGGCAGCATTGATTGCGGATAACATGGATTGTGATGCGTATAATCTGAATGATCAAGATATGCGAAGTATTCTTCGAGATTTGAAAGGTAGTTTTTCCACGAAAACTTGGAAAATGGGCGGTCCTTTCGCATTTGCCTAACATAAACCGCCGCGCAAGCCAAGGAAAGCGGATAATGGCCCAGTCGTTTGGCGACTTTTTTAGCGTCTTCGTCGACATCCAAACCTTATATTGCTTTCAACAAACCCATGGCATCTGTCTCTTCCATTCCTGAATCCAGTGGCATTACCTTGGCATGCACGTGAGATCTGGGTGCGAGCTCGCTGTCCTGAGTCGTTACAAGCACCAACCCCTTCCCCCACGGGCTGTCTTGCTCGGGTGTTGGCCAGAATTCTCGTAGTGGGTCATTCACCGTTAAATTATCAACGATCAATAACCAGACAGCTGACGTTTCGTGGAGTTTATTTTTAACATCTTCTACGAAACTCTTAATCCGCTGGCGTACGCTTCCTTGGATTTCGCTCTTTTTGGGGATTTCCAGCTTCTCGTGTAGTTCTTTATACGACTCCAGCAGAGACTCCGGAGTTTGCGCGTGTAGGGTAGCTACAATTCGCGGGAATTCCACGTTGTGACTTTCGCATTCCTCTATGAACTCTTTCCCAAACTGTCTCGCTAACTGGGTTTTTCCGCAGCCAGGAGGACCTTTCACATATATTCCCGTGACGGTGGAAAGTGTTGAACTCTTGCTCAACTCGCTGTAAATGTCTTTGATCTTTTGTATTTCTCCCTCTCGTCTTTGAGTTACATGAAACGGTTTACCAGGAAGAATTTCCACGGAAGGAAGAACTCTTTTCGGAGTTTCAGCTGAAGACGAATGAAAGAGTGAAATAGATCTAGGTTAAAACAGTCTTCTTGAGAATTACATCTTCGAATTGCAGTTATAAAAGTACATGTACAAATTTGATTGCAATGTTCTCTCGACCTTGTCCCTTCAACATAACAGAGCTTAACAGGATTCATAAACTTAGTTTTCCTCGCTGGCACTCTATTTGCGTGTAACTATTTATAGATTTTTGATGGAAATATAATATAGTTGTTGTAAATAAATAGAAACACTGAACCCACTGAAATAAAAATTAAACCAACACCAATTTAAAACCACCTTTTCTGAATCCTTTTTGAACCACAGGGGAACAGCGCTATACAAGTGTCTTATTGTAACTGTAAGTTTTTGAAGTTTCGCCGCTTTTAGCTTATGGTGCCAAGTCTAGGGCAGTCATAACTCTGCTGGATTACTTGATTATTATTATTATTTGATTTCACATTTTTTAATGAGTTATCTCCTGTATATTATTATTATTATTATTATTATTATTATTATTATTTTAAATATTATCATTATCATTATCACTATCACTATCACTATCACTATCACTATCACTATCACTATCACTATCTTTATCACTATCACTATCACTATCACTATCATAATCATTATCATTATCATTATCATTATCATTATCACTATCACTATCATTATCATTATCATTATCATTATCACTATCACTATCACTATCACTATCACTATCACTATCACTATCACTATCACTATCATTATCATTATCATTATCATTATCATTATCATTATCATTATCATCATTTTTGGCTGTGAAATGAAACTTCAAATTGTCCTTAAAATTATCTACAGAATCCTTATAGAACAAGTAGGTAGCGACAATTTGTGTTATAACCCAAGCTCTGGTAAACACTACACCTGCTTGCTGAGCTCAGTGTAATTTTGGGGAAAATTTTAAGTTTCAGCCACTGACCATCCAATAGAGACCAATAGACCAAATTAAAGCCCTAGGTTAGTTCTGCTGTTGATACTTTTGAGGAAATTTATCTTTAACAGTAGGACAGACAAGAACTTTAAACAAAAGTAAAAAAAAAAAAACGAAAGAAATAACAAATTACCTTGAGAAATAACGTTGTTATCGTTATGTGAAACCTCAAGCTTTGCCATTCTTTCTTGAGCTACTTGTAACTCGGTGGCTGTGAATAGAAACAAATCAAGTTATCTTTTCAGTCAAGTCACATCAAAGCATCTTCATGTTTTTTGTGTTACTTACCATTGTCACGGCAGTAAGCATCTATCAATTCACGCCTTTCAACAGCTTGGTGTCCGAGCCCTTGGGCCAACCTCTCGTAATTTGCTTCAGATCCCATTGATTCTTTCCATTTTCTCAGCATGGCATAAGCCCTGTCCAGTGCTTTCTGATAATCTTCACCGATCTCATCCAGATGGGAATTTCTTAATCCCAAAGCCAGTCCAAGAGGTCTCCAGATCTTCAAAGTGTCGTGAGCTATTCTAAGGAGTTCTCTATCATCTGGAGCTCCCAGCTTGAAGATTGGCTCTTTTTCTGTTTTGGTGACAAAAAAATTGGAGCTAATCGTGTAGCCCACAAAATATAATAACTTGCAACAACATATGGATTAAGGGGTTTGCTCTTCAATGTTTAAGTTGTAATCATTCCGTGAAGAAGTCTCAAGCTAATTTAAGATGAAAGGGGTCGAAAAAATAAATGAAAAGTTACAACAAGAAGGCGTTTTCCTTTGTGCTCTTCACTAGTCTCCATTAAAAAACTAAAATTAAAACAAAAATCTTAGCAACATATACAGCTGTTTCGACACCCTTTTGTCCCACAAAAGCGAAATTGTATTAGCTTGTATTGTGTGAGTGGTAGTAGAGCACCAGCAACATTGCCGTGTATGTTTTTACGCTTATTCGTTTTTTCAATGACAAAACAGCTGTATATTAAATATAAAGTGGAAACAAATAAAAATTGAATTTAATTGAATAAATAAATTGAATTGAATTGAATTGAAATTGAATTGAATTGTATATTGTTTTTGTTTCATTGCTTAGCCTGCAAAGCAGGCGTATTTTGGCGAGTGAGGCTGCGAGTTTGATCGAGCGAGCGCCATCTTGGATTCAAACTCGGAAGAGGCTTGGAGAGAGACAAAAATGCGTCCCAGGGAGTGGGAGTTAGGCTGAAAGGAGAAGTAACGGGGGAGGGGGAGGGGCAGGAAAAATACTTCCGTTTTTTTCCCCACCCCCTCCCCACCTACTTTGCTCAAGCCAATATGGCGGCGAACTTACGATCGCGAGCTCCAAAACAAAAACGCCTGCACTGCAGGCTATTCATTGCTCGGCAATTGCATTGGATAATATATATCCCATTGCAGATATTCCAATTTGTGAATCATGCATGACAAGGGAATTCCTTGGCTGACATCATTGTCTGTCACGCAACATCACTCTTGAAGTGTTGCGTGACGATCAAAACATAACGGCACCTTCCCCACCCCTTCACGGATGAATGTTGTCTCAAAGTTTATAACATAGCAAAACTAAGAATACAAACTTCTAAATATCATAGAAAAACAAACAAACAAACAAATAATTGCACTGTGACTATGGCGAGCTTGCTTTGAAATTTCGTACCGGTAATTCGTTAGTCTGCGTGGCAGGCGCTAGAAAGGGGAAGGGAGAGGGGAAAAAGGGAGAGGGGAAAATAGGGCGCGCGCGAAACGTGCGGAGCGAGGGAGAGGGGAAGCGCCTGCGCTTCCGTCCCACCCCCCCCCCCCGCCCCCGTCCCCCCACCCAGCGTCGCGCGCGCGCGCCCGATTTCGATTCCCCTTCTCCCTTCACCTTTCTAGCGCCTGCCATGCAGGCTAGTAATTCGTATGACCACAGTCAGTACTAACTTGGTGTGAGTCGTTGTTGACATGGTGTTTTCAGGCGAGATAAATTTACGAAACGGCATGAATTGGCATATATGGACAGAAAATTAGGAGAAAATTCAGCCCTGACGGACAAAAAAAAACGAAGATTGCAAATTGCGTAGCCGATGTAATTTTAATACCGTTGTTTACGATACGCGAAAATGAAATCGAAACTCAAATTAGCATAATGAAAGACGACGAGACATTCGAATTCCTACAAACCCCCAGCTTGAAGTTTTCAAAAGAGGCATCGAAGGTAATGATCATGATAATAATGCGTGATAAATTTACTTATGTATACATGGATCACAAATGATGACAGATGGTGTGAAATTCTATTCAACGTTTTAAAATTTCATCTATTGCGCCTGATGCACGATGCACGATAAAGCATTTATTAAAACCAAACCTGAAAGAGAAATAAAGGCAAAATTCCGAATCTATCGCGATCGAAGAATTTATACACACGACACGATCGATTATGAGTCATCTTATGAGTAAGAAAATAACAAAACCACAATTCTTACTTTGTATACACTCAGCCATCGCAGAAGTAGCTGCAAAATCTTCCTTCAAAGTGCCTAGGTAGTGAAACCCTTCGCTTAAGGCACACGTTCTAGAAAGGCCGTAGTGATCGAATGATCTGTAGACTTTGAAGTGTAGTATCAAAGCTTTGTAATGTTTATATGATATGGAACTAGTAGTAACCACAGGTTAGAAAGTGCGGGCCTGAATGCACTTGAAGAACTTTTGTTTAGATGTTGGCAATAGAGAAGATGGTAATGCGTGCCTTGTTTTGAAAGCGTGACAGAAAATTGGCGTTACTTTCGATTCTCACTAGTTAATTAAATATTCGATTAAGGAAGGAAGAACGTGCCGGTCGCGGAGGAATGTTTATTTGCTCAAAATTGAGGCAAAATCTTTCAGAGATGCAAGACAGGACATTGTAAGGATACTGAGAGTAATTTGGGACCATTTGCTAGCTTTTAAGGGTGAAATTATCCAGAAGCAAGCTTTACTTTCGCTTCCGTTTCGAACACCGAATAATTCACGCGTTGTTTTAATATATTATGCTGTTTGTTCTGTTTTTTCTTTCGTTCTCTTTTCTACCCCGCCGAGGTCATTTTTTCGTCTAAATCACGTAAGGAAAGCTTGGAATTAATGTTCTCATTCAAGGTTTAGCTCTGAGGCAATAATTCTGTGATTTTTTTACCCAAACGTCGGCTTGTGTTGTTGTGGGCGATCGTGGCTACTTCGTTGAGTCGTTGAGTCAAGCAATGACGCGATCGAGGTGAAAAAAAAATATTGTGATTATTACATTCTGGTTTTCTTCCATTTCGCTGAAATCTTAACATGATATGGCTGGATTGTTAAGAAATAGATAGTAATTTTGCCGATGTGTGATAGCTATTAACCCTAAAGCCAGTGTTTATCCCTTCGAAGTCAGGGTTTGTGAAGAGATTTTTGTTCGGCTCGTTCTGCGTAATCAGAGATTTTATAAAAGGTCATTTCATTGACGATTCAAACGAATACAAATTTATATATGTTTCAAGCTCAAGTTCTAGTGAACAAAACACATTTTCCACTAGCGCTGGGTTTTAATATTTTTCCGGCGAAAGTTTGATCCGGAGTAATAGAAGCTTGGATCAACGTACTTTGATCTTCCATGTGACAGAAGTCTGCATCCGGTACCCAATGTGACAAACTGTTGTGATTGACACATTTTTCGCATTCTGATCGTTCTTAGTGGTGGAACAAAATTTCAACATCCGGTTTCAGTGTCCCTGTTATAAACGTGGCGCGCACGCGTAATACGGAATCCGCTGGTCACTGTCAAGATTAGGGTTGCGGGCCTCTCTTGGGCCCGCAATAAGTTGTCGCCTACGTGACGTGTTCGGGGAATTACGGAAGCCTTTTCACTTCCGGTCCTCTTCCGGGAGCCCTGATACAACACGCCCGGGGGGGGGGGGGGGGTACTCCCTATAATGGCCTATACGGAGAGGCTCCGCCCGAAAGGGGTACCTTTTTCAGGCTTCAGGTATATGAAAGGGTAGGGATTTCACAAGTTGAGGTATATATGAAAGGGTGGGGAAATCGGTCTTCTAGGTATTTAAAAGGCCTTTAATTATAATATTTCGAATTGACGCCCCTTATGGTTGTACAGTTTGTTTATTATTAAAGCACTACATGAAAATGAGAACGAGACTTCCTAAAGTAGGTATGTGAAAGGGGTGCCTTTCTTCAATAAAAGGTATATAAAAGGGATACCTTTTCTGCCAAAATTGTATATGAAAGGGTAAGGGGTTGGACCTCGGAGCGAAGCCTCCCCGTATTAAACTTTGTTTAGTACCTCCCCCCCGGACAACACGTCAGAAATTCTGGCTCAACATGTCAGTTTTTCATGCGTCTGTCCTGTTATTGATCATAAATTTCTTCATCACATATTCAAAGTAGCTGTGGATCCCTGAGGCGATAACCGGGTGGATCCACAGACTACTTTGACAATGTTATGACGAAATTCATTGTCAATAACAGGACAGACGCATTAAAAACTAACATCAATTTGATTTTACGATAACAAATTGTCAAATTGTCCGCTCTCGTACGTTGACGCATTGCATAAATTATAAATTCATGTGTCTGTCCGCTTATTGACAATAAAAATTAGCCAATGAGCGCGCGAGAATTTCTGCAATTATCGTATAAATAGAGAAGCCGTGAGTTAACACTTGCCGAGTTGTCGCCCGCCGAATCACATAGTTTCGCATTCGAACAAGCAGTAAAATTCTGCAGAAAGTTGCAACGTCGGCCTAGCGTAACAAGTCATCATACTATCACACTACATATCAAGTGTACGAGCTGGGTAACATGACACAGATGCATTCATTTTCGAACGAAAAACTTCCCCCTGTAATAGTTTTTTTTGGTAAGGACCAAAAATAAGAAGAAATTCGCCACAAGTTGAGTTGTTCGAGAAACATTTTACCGCGGGACTGTAAGGCTGATACTACGTGAAAGACGTTTCAGCAACACGACATGAACCTATAAAGCAATGGACTGCAACAGTGGACGGCTGTTTCGTCCTTATTGAGAAGTTCCGTACTTTGAACTCACTTGCGCCCCGAAACACGAGCTGCCAAATCACGTGTTTCGTAACCTGCGATCAGGCGTCCTTTTTTTTCGTGGCGGGTGGCGCAAGGAGACATAGTGTCACGATTGGTGTCTTAAAAAGCAAAACGTAAATGTGGCTGGACAAGGCCAGGCTACATATTTAAACCGCGTGGCCGGCAACACCATTCGTATCGAGGTTATCTGTCTGGGAAGGAGAGGGGATACTTCCTTATAAGACGCTAATGGGGATGCGCTGATGTCAACTTTCGTTTTGTTGCTCTCACAATTCAAACCAGGGTCATGGGCTCCTGTTAGTGATAGACTGTAACAAAACGACGTTACAGAACTACATGTAGTACTAAACAGGGTAAAAGGACACTGCACTGTGACAAATTAAATGGATGTATTTTAAATTAATCCATGCCTTGTACGTTTTACTTATCTTTGACAAGACCACTGAGATAATTTCGGCACTTGCCTACCAGACCACCAAACTTCCGTTTTCACTTGCCCAAGAGCAAATTTCCTTGCCCCGTTAAACCTGAGTTTTTCCTGCCTCCGCTGCTGAGTTCTAGTTGTTTTCGTTTTTTAGCTTTAGTTGAAGAACTTCTTGACTGCTTTCTGTTCGAGTTTTGACTTTTCTCTTAGCCTATTTTTAGTTTTGACAGCTCTATTTGTTTGCTTTCAATTTCTGCCTTTTTTCGTTTTCGAGTTTTGGATGCTCCGTTATCAATTTCGCTGAATTCAGGGTGTAAATTACTTGGTATACTGGTATTCGAGGTGAGGCTAGCTGTCGAAACCGCCTGACATGATTTTGACATGTCATCGTTTTCTTTTTAGAAAAATTTCATTATTATATCTGGAAAAAAAACTTGTGGAGCTTTCGATTCTAAGGTCCTCTAACCGCATTCAGTTCAAAACCAAGAATTTTCGGGATATTCTCTCATTCTCGGGGCAACATGAACAGTTCCTCATGTTGCTTTCCAATACCGTGGGCTCAACTGGCTCTTTGTGACGGAAAGAATGACGGAAAGCACCCGAGTGCAACACGAACTTACTACGATTACCCACCGATCAGCCCACGGACACCACCAAACAAAATGGCGGTGGACGGTCCGAGACCAGCTGAATCTTTGCGACATTTAGCCTGCTCTTTGGCTGCTTTAGATCCAGCACCTTGGGAAAAGGTAAGAATTATAGATCAGTGGGAAATATTCTCTATATACTCATTGGATTGGATTGCTGTAATATGTATGATAACTACAAATTTTGACTTCGCATGTGGGTCCATGTATTACTAAGCTTAAAATTTGACAATTCGTATCGGTAAGTTATAATTTTGAAGAGAAGCTAAAAGAGTAAAATCGGCCAACTGCACAACGCAAAGAGACCATTTTATGAGGATTTTACGTGGATCCAAACAAAATCGAAAAGCATATACATCTATATACATGTTAATTTGACGATTATTATCAGCTGTTTTAAAATCTACTGCTGTAACCTACTTCTAGGTTTACGTGGAGTGAATTCGCTGCAGAAAATCATTTATAAGTTTAACATAATATAAATAGTTAGTCTGCAGTGCAAGCGTATTTAAGTGGAAACACATTACAATTAGTTTCTTCTTGAAATGGTTGGCTGCCATCTTGAGTTTTTGAAGCAGAGGAAGGCTGGGGAGAGAAAGGAATAATTTCTGCTAAGGGTTTAGGTAAAACGGGAGAGGAAATCACCACTTGTTGAATGAATTTTCTTAGACTGGCTAGTATTTACTGTACAAATGACACTTTGTAACTTCCAGACATGAAGTAATTTGGGAAGCATTCTTTCAACAAGTAGTATGCACCATGAGAGGGGGTTTTATTTGCACTCGGCCATTTGCCCATACAGCCCAAATGCTTCCCAGCTTTATGTAGCATGAAGCGACTAGGAGTCCTGGGAGGGGGGAGGGGGGGAGTACTCCCTATGTTGGCCTATCCAGGGAGGCTCTGCCTGAAAGGGGTACCTTTTTCAGGCTTCAGGTACATAGAAGGGTAGAGATTTCACAATTTAAGGTTAGTAAAAGGGTAGGGAAATCGGTTGTTTCACAGCGTGAAGTGAATAAATAACACTTGTCGTTTGCTTAGCATTTCTTCTGATAATGCTTGATGTTTTCCCGTAATATTGTTCGTTAACTTAATTACAAGGGCTTAGAAAGGGGATGCAGTTCTTTAAAGTAGGTATGTGAAAAGGGTACCTTTTCTCAATAAAAGTTATATAAAAGGGGTACCTTTTCTACCAAAATGGTATATAAATGGGTAAGTGGTTGGACCTCGGGGCGGAGCCTCACTGTATTGAACTTTGTCAAGTACCCTCCCCACCCCTACAGATATTTTAGTTATACTTCATACTTTCCTTTGTCTGTTTTGAGTCCCCTCTTCCCTGGAAAATTCCGGTGATTCTCCTTTGGTTGGTTGTGGATATTTTCTGAAGCTGCCTAATGTGTGGTTCCAAAAAATATTCATGCAATAGACCAGTTTTGATGTATTAAAATGCAGCATGGCAGCGAGGTTTAGAAGACAATGAAAAGGAAATTCAATGTGTTCGTTTCTTTTGTTTGTGTCCTCTAGGCCTCACTATCAGCTGAACTTTAATTAAGAAATAGAAAACATGTACCGTGTTTTCTATCGAGTTATACAAAGGCGAGTGGAAGTTTGGGAGAACGAGAAATGCTGTGGGAACACGAGCCGCAGGCGAGTGTTTCCACAGCTTTTTCGAGTTCTCCCAAATTTTCATGAGTGTTTGTATAACTCGATAGAAACATGGAGTACGTGTTTTCTATTTCTTTTAGAAAACACCACGACGAGAAAAAGGAAAACAACTTGATAACTTTGATTATCAAAATGTAAATTCTCTTTCCTCGCGCTACACTACGTCAACAGCATGCGCTAGTTCTGTGTCTCCATCGAGTTATACAAACACGATTTTTAACCAATCAGCACGTGTGCTTTCTTAGGACTGTTTTCTAATACAGTATATCATAAGTGAGTTATTGAAGTTCCTTGAAACTTCTTAGAGCTCAGAAAGTTGTGAGGGTGGTGGAATGGGGGTTCAAATATGCTAGGAATTTTGAAGGAAAATTAATTGAAGCTAAAGAGAAATGAGGGTTTCAAGCCAAAAAACTTTCTTGTGAAGTATGAATATTTCGTAGAACAACACACTTTTATCAGCTATTGACATCTGAACAAATTTTATTTTTTAGGTTAAGAAGCTAAGTCGTCTGTGTCCGGCAAATCCATCAACACCAAGTGATGTGTTCATCCTTGATCAACGTGGTACTGACGGTATTCTGGCTCTGGGTTTGTTCGAGCTCCATTCTTATTTGCAGTACAAGGAAAAGATAATACCTTACTTGGTAGATGTACTGAAAGGTCTTCCAAATGCCAAATGGGTGGAGGCTAGGGAACCTGTTTCTCTAACAAAGAGTCCTTTGGCTGGTGAATTTGCATTTTGCTTTGTGACTCTTATGAGTGGATTAGCAGCTAAAGATAATAGCTTGGATGGGGACATCATTAAAATGCAACTGAGTTTGTTCAATACATTAGTTGATCAGTGTTGTGCTTATCCAGAGCTGGTAGAGCACAAAAGAGGTGAGTCAGATTCATTTGAGCATAGTACAGTGTATGTGTATATTGGCCTCCCCATTGCCCATCAACCTATTAAGAAATCCAGCTTTAAGTCTTATCAGTTGTTTTAAGCTTAATCCATACCTTAGCCTTTCTATATGTACAATATACTGATTTGTAGGTCAGTTTGTCTATCTGCCTGTGGGAGGCGCGGTGGCCTCATGGTTAGCGCGCTTGACCCTGGAGCGAGCGCTCCGGGTTCGATCCCTGGCCGGAGACATTGTGTCGTGTTCTTGGGCAAGACACTTTACTCTCACGGTGCCTCTCTCCACCCAGGTGTATAAATGGGTACCGGCGAATTTAATACTGGGGATAAACCTGCAATGGACTAGCATCCCATCCAGGGGGGAGTAGAAATACTCCCAATCGCTTCATGCTACAGAAGCCGGGATAAGCTCCGGCCTGATGGGCCACTTGGCTTGAATGCAGACTTGACCTTTACGTTGTCTATCTGCCTACACCTTGTACAGTGTACCTTGGTCAGAGCTGGTCTGATGTCTGTATATGTCTGCCTGCTTGCTAGTTAGCCATTCTGTATAGCCTGTCTGTCTGTCTACATTCCAGCTGGTCTGCTCCCTGTCTGTCTGTCTGTCTGTCTGTCTGTCTACATGGATTTGCCTGCTAATCAACCAGTCTTTTTGTCTGTCTTTACCTGCCTGCTACAGTGTAGTTAACCAGTCTGTCTGTCTGTCTGCCTACCTTCCAGTTGGTCTACTATCTGTTCCCCTGTTGGTCTGTCTACTCAGCACTCGAATCTTTTTTTTTTAACGAACACTTTAAACTGTATGGAGAAATGAAATGTTCAGTGATGACCCTGATACCTGTATCTCTCCTTCTAGTGAATTTCTGTCGCACAACCGTCCCCCTTCTTCTTGGTGTGGCACAAGCCCTTGGCGTATCAAGTGTGTATGTGTGTGACTCCTCCCTGATCACACAGTTATTGTTTCCTAACCACTCTGGCCAAGCCACACCCAAGGAACCTCAGTTACCGAGGGCATTAAGTCGATCTGCCCCAAGACGATTCTTGAGTTTTCCGCAGGGCAAGAGAGATGATAGTTACCATTTGTCTGATGAGCAGTTGAATAACCTTATCACTAAGGTAAGTAATAAATTAATTAAAGTCATGTGCATGTTCAATGTAAGAGCATATTCGAGCAGTTTTGAGCAAGTCGAAACTGAAATGTATTGTTGGTTGCCCAGCTTTTAAATTTGGGGATAACCAGGTTGTTTTGATTCATTCCAAGCACTGCATTTAGAGATTCTTTGGCGTGTTTTCACTTGAGGGACAAATCCAAGCTGTTCACATTTTTGGGGGCTTTGCATTACTATGTTAAGCAATTCGCTAAAAAAAGCTTAATGCCATTTTGTCTCCCTCATTAGCAGTAAAGCCAAAACCAGTTGTGACTCGCTTGCAAAATAATTGCTTCCTGTCAGCAGCCCTTTGCTTGGAGTTTTATTTGATTTGCTGGATTGTCTGTGTTCTGTGTGGCTAGCTAGAGTGATACATGTATGTTTGATTTTTGGTTAAACAATGCTCGTTTAAAATCACTCTTTTTAGATACACATCTAGTATTGTTTTTTTTTCTCTGATGTAAGAATAATTACATTAAAGTAGCTTGGTCATGGCATTTTGATTTATTTTGGTCATGTTATTAATGTTAGACTGTAGCTTACTAACTAAACATAGAAAAACATCAAAGTGATAATAATAAACCATAAAGAGCAAGGATGGTTAAGGATGGAGAAGATTAACACAGATTACAAATTATGAAGAATTTGAAAAATTTAGGTTAATTTTACTTAGACTTTTCAAGATGGGTAATCGCAATGTAGCTCCTTTAAGTAATTTGTATGATTTCATGTTGAAACCAATTTCACCAACTTACCAATTTTTTTTTCCGAACAGGTTGAGCAACTGATTAGTTCCCAAATTCTTCAAGGTCTAGACAGTGTCTTGTCAGACTGTCTGCAGGTAAGATTCTATTTCTTACAGTACGTTTTGCATTACACTTTTTCAGAGAAAAACCACCAACACCAATGCACTGGGAGACTTTTAGCCGTGTAGATAGTAGACTTTTCAAGGCAAGTACCCCTGGTCTTGCCTTACCATCAATAAACTTAAAAATACAATTTACTAGCAGCTGTCCTTCCTTATTATATTATTATTTTGTTTTCCCTCAGGCTGGAGCATTAATGAACAAATTTCCATTCCAGTCATTTAGTGAAGCCATAATGTTATCCATGGTCACATTATTGAGAGATCTCTGTCAGAATACTCCAGGTAACAGCTTGTAATCTTACATGTAGTGTACTGCAAGTGAACATTTGGAAACATCTTGTCATTCTTTCAGAATGAGCTCCATTGGCCTGAAGGGCCATCAAGAAATCCATGTAACTCTTTTTCATTGTCAACATGGCTAGCGTCAAGGATCGCTGGCATGTGCAACCAACATCAATAACGTCATGCAACGTGGCGACCATACTCCAGCTAATAGTTTGACCATGTCGTGATATTAATATTGGACATCCATATAATGGTCAGTTGACACCTGTTGAAACAAGGTATCCACTGACCAATATCATGTGACCAAATCGCCAGCTCAGGTTTTGTCCTCATTGTGGTCGTATGGTTTTTTGAAGGTTAACTGCTGACCAGGTACTGTTTTTCAGGCAAGAACTTCATGCTAGCCCACATATAGAGCACACTCCCATATTGTCTTATCCATATATATCCATATATGGAATGTCTTATCCATATATGGATATGTGGGCTACCATGAAGTTCTGACCAGTTTTCAATTGAATCACAGGCTCAGTCCAGGTTAATTTGTATGCTTAAATTAGAATTGGCTAAATCTCTATATTTTTATATTAGTTCCATGGTAATAGATATCCAACAGTAACAATTAAATAATGAAAAAATGAATGTTGCAAATGCAGCCATAACACTACTGGAGAAATGACCTGAAAAAATTCAGGTTTCATTCTTTCACTATAATTAATAAATTATATTTAGTGTTCTGTTGTCAGTCGAGAATACATGTATGTCTTGTGTCCGGCCCTTACTCAATTGCAGTATAAGCAAGTGAGCATCAAAAGTTACTTGACGACTAGAAAACAAGCATGGCATTGTAGTGTTTTTGAAGCCCTTGCTTAATTTAGGAGTACTTGCGTTCATGAGAAAAAACCTTGGGCATCTACTGCATTTATTTAGTATTAGCAAAAACAGCTGGATTTTAATTTTGTTATAATTGGTGATCATCTTAGGTATTTCTGTGAGTGTTGCAAGAAGAGCTCACAATGTTGGAAAACTGGTTTTCACAACAGTGAAAGCTGAATTTCAAAAGAAATCTGAAAATAGTGCAGTGTCATTGCCATGGAAACTGCAAACTGTCTCAGCCAGCATTGATTTAATGGTGTGGACAGCGGCTTTGCAAGAGGAGCAAGGTACCTCTTCCAAACTGTATCATTAACTATTTGTTTGTGGACCACTATCATTATTTTGTTAATTGAAAAACTAGGCTGATTTATTCCATCACTGATATTGGAACTGATTCTATTTAACAAATTGACATCCGGTTTTCATGCATCTGTCCTGTTATCAATCATGATTTCCTTCGTAATGTTCATTGTCAACCACAAGGCAATAGCTGAGTGTATCCTGCAGACTACTTCGACAAATGTTATAACAAAAGTTATTGTCAGTAACAGGGCAGATGCATTAAAAAGTGAAGTCAATTTGTTTTTTACCATGATTATTAATAACATGTCAGCTTTCACTGAAAATTACCCAATGAGTGTGTAAGAAGTTCTGCATCTTCTGCATCTGCAGCCCTGCATTTAATTCTCTCTGAAATGAATTTTTGTCCAGTTTATTGGGGCAGTTTAAATTTGATTATTTAAACGTTGTGGTGTTTGTGGTCTCTTTTTCAGATGGTGACACGCTTTGCCAAAACATTTCAGAGTTCTTGTGCTCCAATTTAGCAGTTTCCTTGGCCCAGAAAGGCAGTTGTCTCTTCATATTATGTTGTTTAGAAGGCCTTGCTACACTGGCTGAGAAAATTCCATCATTAACAAGGTGAAGAAAAAACAAATATTGAAAATAAACAAATGAACATTATTTACATGTCAGATTCAAAACACCAAATTGACTTACATGTACATACAACTGTACAATAGTCAGATTATAAA
>JAHPZR010051465.1:0-10125 GCA_019787425.1 Platygyra sinensis | reverse complement strand
AACCGCGCAGCCGAAGGCTGGGCGGTTTCTTGCTTTGCCTTCGGTTTATTTATTTATTTTTTTTTTTTTTTGTCGGTGAGTAGACCCAAACTCCGACTCACTCGGCCAATTGTTGTCACCAGATGATGTCATCATCAGCCAATTACAGGCCATTTCTCAGCTCTTTTCGTCATATCCCCCCTCAGGAGGGTTTTGTCAAGTTAGCGAATTAACTGTCTCGACAAAAAATGGCTGCCGACGGGAACAATGTTTATTTGGTCAAACTTGGGCCAAAAGCCGTTGGAGATGCACATCAGGACATTTGCAAGGATAAAGAATGACACTTAGGACCAGTTGCTGGCTACTAAGGCTGAAATTATCCAGAGTTAAGCTGTATTTTCGTTTTGCGTGCGAAACAGAAGATTTTGTAATCTGGAATTTTTGTTTCTGTTCACTTTCGAAGGGAATATTCAATGCGCTATAAAGGTATTACGTCTTGCTATGGAATACGCTGACGGTGATAAATGTAAGATCGTGTTTACTTCGCCAGAAGCAATGGTGGAATTTTCTGGGGAAAAAAAGTTAAAACTTAGCCTTGGTCGTCAAAAAACCCTTTTAACATGTGTAAATGTATATTCGTTTCAAAGGTCAAGGTATTTTTTCTTGAGACGTAAACAAACCTCTCGGATTTCAACACGCTATGAAAGGAATATAATCATTGAATCACGCAACTTGTACTCTTCACTTTCGCTGTGGAATCGACCACGCAACTTATGATCTGTTCACCCGTCAATATACTACGGAGCGCTTAACCCTGTACTATGATTCTGTGGAGGAATTGGGGCGGCTGGCATGCTTTATGTGTCTTTTTTTCGCTTCGAGAAAGAGTGATTTAAGAACTGAGTATGTAGCTTTTACTCTTCTTACGAGAGGAAACTGAAAAAGCTATAAATCGCTTGAAAGGTTTCGGATCGCGCTGAAACGAAAGATGACTATACAAAAAGACAACAAGGCATTGAGGTCAGTTACTTTTATCACACTGAAAATTTACCAACATTTAGGCTTAAATGTCTATTGATGTTTGTCGTGTGTCATTGCTGATGTTATTAAAAAGCTGTATGTTCACCTCGTTAGACCTCTCAAGTGTGGTCTACTTATCAAGTTTATTTAAGCGATATGGCAGAGGCTGTACAACGTCGGGCGACTAAGCTCATGGTTGGGAATAGGATTTCTTACAAAGAACGTTTGAATAACACTGGTCTAATGTAGCTATCTTCTAGACGAATCTATTTACCCTTCATCTTTTTCATTCAAATGCCTGCATAGTTATTATGGCCTCGATATCTCTAATTATCTGCAGTTTTATAATTCTGAGCATGAACCCGATATTTTGAGGAACACTGAACTAACTTTTAAAACTAACTATGCAAGAACAGAATTATTTAGGTCGTCTTTTTTTCCTAGAGTTACTCTTCTTTGGAATAATTTACCTCTAGTAAATTCTCAGCTCCGTCGGAGTTTTACGTCATATGGAAAATAGTGCGACAAGTTTAAAATTTTTCGCTTTGTAAAATTGTGGAAATAAAAATCGGCGGCAAAACCCGGTTTGAGAATTTACTAAAGCAATTATTCCATTCGACCTTGTTGGATATGAAGTGATTATAACCAACTCGCGCTACGCGCTCGTTGGTTATTTTATTTATTTTATTACTTCATATCCAACGCGGGCTCATGGAATAATTGTTATTGAGTTATTTTTTTGTAAAAAAAATACCTCTTAGTCGACGTGTCAAGTATGTTGTGGACGGGTCAATGGATCAGTGAGTGAGTGAGTAAGTGAGTGAGTGAGAGATGTATGTATGTCACACCAATCAGATCGGGTCTACTATAAACAGCCAATCAAATTTCTTGTTTTAAAGGTAAATGGTATATGAGAAGATTTGATCCCGATACAGTTCAGAACGGCCATATTTATTCTTCTATAAAAGAGGAGGAAGTATTCATATATTGGGTTTTTTCATTCGGCAAATTCGGTGGGTTAGGTTGAGGATTTTAGTTATGGACGAGATGAGCCTTGAGGTTTGAAACAGTGCGTGAGCTAGTTGTATGCAAATAAGCGAGATGTTATTTTAAGTTACAAAGGTAACTTGATCTTTTTGTTTTTCACAAGGAGTAAATTCAATTAGACGTCACGCATCGTTGCTTCTAGTTCTTAGGAAATGTTTTAGGGGAGACAAGACTATTTTGATTCGAAAGAGTTCGAACGTTTACAATAGGTACAAGTAACGATTGTTTTGTTCTTGTTGCATGCAAATATAGACAGATATTTTTATTTTTTAGTTACAAACAGTAATTTGACACTTTTGTTTTTCACAAGGGAGTAAATTCAATTAGAGCTAACCAATCGTCAGCACCTGTTCCCACGAGATGCTTGCTATTTTTAGTTACAAATGGTAACTTGACACTTTTGTTTTTCGTGTCGTAGAATTAAAATAGTTCGCACGAGATGTTTGCTATTATTTTAGTTATAAATGGTAACTTGACACTTCTATTTTTGCTACGGGAACAAATTCAATGGGAGCTTACAAATTGTCGGCTTTTGTTTCCAGGATATTAAACGAAAAAGAAGCTTTCATTTCTTAACTGTTTTTACGTCTCTGCAGTAGCAGTTTATAGCTTAATTTGATGACATTCATTTCAGTTCGATATTTTTTAAGACTGCGTAGCGTCAACTTAAAGTGCAAAATCAGACTTTCAATGTATCAGAAAGTTTTTTTTCTCTTTCTTTCTATTTTCGGTGAAGTAGTGTTGTTTTGTAAAAAGGGTAAACTTACGACTCGTATAAAATGCGAAAAGTTCTCTTAACGGCTTGAGTATTTTTGAGCAAAAATTCCTTTTGGGGTTGAAAGGGCTATGAGATCCTTGAGTGATGGGGAGTTATGCATATGCGCATGTCCCACAAATCACAGTGTGGGTTGTAACAAAGAACGAATCAAATTGCCTGTTAGAAAATAAGATGATATCTATAGTAATTTGGAGACGTGTCAGGTTATTGTAGTTTGTTTAGTAAAACATTTTACATGTCATCGATTCAGAATTCTGCTATCTCTGAAACCTTTCAGTTCACAAAAAAATAACTCTTGCACGCCTTGCGTGCCTATGTTATATCTATTAGGAAGAGGGAATCACAAATCAATATTCAAAAAAGACCTAAGACTCCCGGGGGGGTACTCGATATATTCTTGGGTGGGGAGGTGCGGCCTGGCCCCTCATACCCTGACCCTGTTTAAGACAAATATCGCTGATTTTCCTACCCTGTTTAAGACAGAATTCCGATTTTTGATACCCTGTTTAAGACATAGATTAAAAGTTGCGGTTACAAATTGTGTGGCTTTCTTGTTGTGTAATCAATGGAAATTTAATGTGCCTGGTATCAATGCCAAATTCAACGGAAGTCAATATTAATTTACAAGAGCTTACAAGTAAAAATTTTGCTGTTTATCGTCCAAGAAAAGATATCCCATTTAAGACAAAAATTGATAAATCGATACCCTGATTAAGACAAAACATGACAAATTCGATACCCTGTTTAAGACAAAAATCCCGAAAAACACACCCTGGCTGGCCGCACGTCCCCATTAAGCCCTTATAAGGGAGTACCCCCCCCCCCGGGGCTAAGACTCTACTGTTTTGCTATTGATAGTAGAGATTTAATGTAATTGTTATTTAATTTCAGTCAGCATTATTTTTGCAACACATGATATTTTACTATACTCGTTTTATAATACAGCCTGTCATTATGTATATTTTATTCATGTTCTTGTTTTACATATATTGTTTCTGGTGGCCTTTATCACCAGGAAGTTCATTCCTGTTGCTAGGTCTTCCAGCAGCTATTTATTTATATGTTTGTACGTACACATATTTATCTGCTGTAAAATTATTAAGTTAAGTCAGGAGCCATATTATGGCTCCTGGTAAAGTAAAGTACAAACCCTTTGTAACATAACACCTTCATATGCTGAAAGGCAAGAGTCACGTTTCGCGTAATTGAAGTCGGTTGTTATATAACAGTAGATGACTGCGGTAACTATATCACGTTTCGCGAGCTGAACGTTTGCGTAAAGATTAAAAAGATAACAAACGCGCAGTTGGACAGTGTAAGTAACCGTGAGTTTTAAAGCGTGGTACCATATCGGAAACCCGAACGCTATAAAGAAGCTAACCATTAACCCCTTGCATTAAACCGTAGGCCTATAATCAATATTTACTTTGTGTACGCATCACAAGGTATCCAAGGGCGGTTTGAGATATGGAAACAAGTCCTAACCATCTTTTAATTGTTTCCGGGTAATGTTTTCTCGCAAAACGTTGTTGCTAAATATACCGTAATGTTTTTGTGAGCGAAAAAGAGTTTAAAAAGCGCGGTTTTAATTTTTTTTAAAATTCTTGTTAGTCTATAAACTTGTATTTGTCTTCGTGAAAACTAAATTTGAGATTTTCCGTGAACGTGTTGCTTATTTGTATTCTATATTGTGACGCCGGGGCCGGCTGTTTGATTAGAAAAATATATTGATTGTCACGGAAAACATATCTGTCCTCGTACGTTTTTCTTCTGAGACGCCGTAGCTTTACTTCTAGAAAGCTACACGTTTGTTACCTATTGTCACGTAGTAACCTTCCAGGTTTCTTCACACTTAGCCGTTTACTAAGGTAAAAACCCTTAACTATGGTATAAAAAAGTAAACAAAGTTCACCACGGTAAAACGCATTAGCTGACTTTTACATTTTCCAGATGGTTCCTTGTCACAAGAGTGCTACTCAAATGTCGAGTTAATGACAGACATGAGTTTCTTCGCGTGAGTTTAATTAATTTTTCGTGACTGCGCCATGGATCGTGAACCTATTGTAGCTTCGATTGTGGTTCTTTTATTTTGTCATGGCCTAAAAATGGAAAATCGCTGTTTTTAAATTAGTGTTCGTCGATTTCTGAATGAACATATTCATTCCTCTTATTCACGAAATTATAGCTTTACTTCAAACGAATAAATTGAAATTTACTTTCCGAGAACTGCGCGAAAAGTTGTCGGACATGGCAAAGAACGTTCCAAAAGTCGCAAAATTCCACTAGCTGATAGTCAAAAGATTGGGCGTGAAGGAGATCGAAAGCACATGTATATAGCGGGCGCACGCAAATTCAGCTAAGTCACGAAATGCTTCTCAAAATTCATGACAAGATGTCACCTAATTAAACAAAGTTTAGATAAACGCGCGATAAACCATGCTTTTTGAGATTGTTTTACTATAGTAAACTTTGCTTTCATCCTACCGCCGTTACCAACGCAACAGACTAGACTCACGTTTACCATGGGAAAGTGAAAAAAGCCGGTCACATTGAAAAACCCATTTACCATGGTAAACTTTCGTTTACTATGGTAAAAAAAGCTCAAGTGTGACCTCAACCAGTGCCATCTCCAATGTGTTATACGTAGATCAAATTGCAATACTAGAGTTTCCATATAATACAGAGATGTCGCGCTTAAGTCCGAAAACCCCTTGAAAGCTTAAAACGGTGTAAGAATGAATTTTCATATCGTTTAAAGTGCACGTTTCAAGATTTAAAAAAAAAACTGAGTGCATTCCCCAAGAATGCGACGATTGTGAGGTGATTGCGTGACAATTGGGTCACAATAGGTACAAGTTATAAAATCGAATGCTGACACGTTTCGGACGTAAAAAAAACAGTTTTTCTTGTCAGTCTCCATTTTGAACTCAGTCTGCAGTCTGCATTTGTACTCCAGACTTATTTATTATACGATAACAAATATGACAACTGGCTAACAAACACTTTACTTAAAGTGGTTTCTCATAAACGAACAACAGCAAGTAAACCCACGAAGGCCCCGCTTTCTTTCTCTTACAACACTATCTTTATTGCAACACTTAGGTCCACTTAATGCCTCTGAGTAGCTACCTTTGCTCTTAACCTGAAGAATGCCTTTAAACGCATCGTCATCATGACTTTGTAAAACTTTACTACCCTCACTTTCTCATAAATTCACTAATTCGACACGAATGAGTTGGCTCATAAGAGCCCTTTGATTTTTTATGCTCCCCAAACAAAGAAAGTAACCATTAAGCCAGTGTAGTGACTTTGGGTTAGGCAGTGCAATCTTTTATAGACCTTTTCTTATTTTCGTGCAGATGTGATAAATGATAAGAAAGTTTATCGAGATAGGCATCACATTCCTGGAGAAGCATCTGAAGACTCCCTTTTTAGCACAGCTCACTAATTGCTTTATTCACTGTACACGCTACTACTTCACCGTGTCAAGCTCGTTAACATTCTGTTGTTATATTTCGAGATATCGCTTTAAGAATGAGTTCTAAGTCTTACGCTGATGCCGTGTCGGGATCCGGTAGTGGGGAAGAAAGTGTCGCTAAGTTGTCTAACACTTTTTGGCGAAAGTATCAGGTTGAAGATGAAGAAGATGCATTTACGAAGGCCATCGAAAACAGTAAAGTAAGCACGAAATGTCATGTGAATTTGGATATTCAACCTTCGTCGATATGCAGTGCAACTTAGTATTAACTGTAAACTATACTCGTATCCAATGTTATCTTGGGCAGTCAATGAAAAAACGGAAAGGCATTGAAGGCTAAGATAAGATAACAGACATGCCATCCGCTATTAGTTAGTACGTTACATAACCCTATTTCAATCCACTGTTTGCTTGGCGAGTAATAATGTTAGAACAGAAGAAAATAAAGACAGTCGATGGTTTATAATGCTGTACAGTCCTTAATGGAGATAATAAACGTGAATATCGAAAAATTAAAGTTAGCGTGCATGTTTCCTCTGATAAGATTTACGTTTGCGTGACAATAGAGACACCTCCCAAGAAGCGGAAGTCATTTGCCCGTGTCACGCAACGCTTTACTGAAAAAAGAGCAAAGCTGGCGAAAGGAAATTTTGTCTTGATTTCTTCATATATTTATTTCATTATTATTTATTATTTACTATTATTTATTTCTATTTTTTTTCCTTTTCACTTAATTTTTATATATTTTTTAAGTTACCCTCGACTCTCGACTTTCTACCCTCGACTCTCGACCCTCGACAATTAGATACACTCGAGATGCTGTATTTTATTTATCTACCTTGACTTTTGTCACACAGCATGTAATTTTTCTGTTGTATGATCTGCTATTGTTTTCACAAGTAGTTACTGTAATATTTTGCTTGCCTATTTTCCAAATCATTGTTGCAATGATTTCTGTGCTTTTAGTGCCAAATTATCCACTTGTAGTTATTATTTTCATGATTACAGTTTCATTACAGTAGTAAATTCATTCAGCTTTGCTCTGTTATACAATACAAGCTCAGTTTGTAATACGAAGCCTAGCTCTTAAGCTTTTGTTGAATTCATGCTTCATGTCGCATTCACTACTTTTGATAGTTTCTGTCATGCAATTTCCTGTTTCTCAAGTACCTTGTTAGTCACCCACGCAGACGTTGACAAGCCTAAGAACGCCTGAGTAAGAGGCTAGTACCTTGTTTGTTTTCTTTTTTTTGTACCGAATTATATTCACCTGTAAGCCATTTCTTACTGTTACTCTTAGTGTTATCATAATTACTTTTTTGTAATATATTACTAAGCTTGTTATATCATTTAGCTCAGTATTGTAGCTTTGTTTTCTTATTTATTATTCTAGTGTTACTCGTTCCCGTTTTTTTGTACTGTTGCATTCATTTGCTGAGCAAAAAATTTGTAAATCTTTCCTCGGATCTATTGTTCTTGCGTCGACCCGTCTTGGTCGGGTCGCTACATTACACGATATTATTACGATCGCTCTTATTTGTCACATAGTGAAAGTGAACAGTACAAGTTGCGTGATTCAATGGTTACATTCTTTGCATAGCGTGGGTCTGGCGTTATTTGTAAACCGAGAGGTTTGTTTACTTCTAAGGAAAAAATACCTTGACCTTTCAAAAGAATATAAATTTACAAATGTTAAAAGGGTTTTTTACGAGCGCTGGTTTTATTTTTTCCCGAGAAAACTCCACCATTGCTCCTGGCGAGGTAAACACGATCTTACTTATCACCGTAAGGGCATTCTGGTAAACAAGATCTGATTTATCACCGTCAGTGCATTCTATCGCTGACGCCAGACGTAATACCTTCTTTAGCGCATTGAATATTCTCTTCCAAAGTGAACATGTAAGCAAAACGAAAATACAGCTTAGCTCTGGATAATTTCAGCCTTGGTAGCCAGCAACTGGTCCCAAATTACATTCTTTATCCTTACATATGTTCTGACGTCTATATCCGAGGGATTTTGGCCCAATTTTGACCAAATAAACATTTTTCCCTTCGGCGGCTATTTACTTCATGCATAACTTGACAAAACAGGAGCCATAATCAGGGACGGAGACCGTAAGTCTTGGGATGCGCGTGGACCCATGATATGGGACAATTTTTCTATTTTTAGAACAAATTGCGCCATCCTGACGTCATATATCCGCGCTGATCCACGCACGTGTCTTGGCCTCTCGCGTGGATGTTGTCACGTTGTGTGATGAAACTGTGAGAGTTGCGAGATCATCTTGTCGATTTTTCACAGCAATGGCAGGGAATAAGGCAGAGAAGAAGAAGCAGGACTCTTCTATGTACGCTTATGCTCTGATTTAATGGAAAAGGTGTGTTTTTCAAGGTCGATAGTTTCTTTGATTTCGCGCTGTGAATGAATAAAATCCGTTCGCCGGCTAGTTGTACGCGTAAACTTTTGTGTTTGTTCTATAGAGTTCTGTAAGAACACTGTTTACTCCGGTATCGAGCTGTTAATTTGTGAGTTTGCCAAACAATGCTTAATCATAACCAAAACCTGTTTTTGATAGTTTCTTGTTGTTTCTGCTCGTTTGGCTAGTTTGCAAAAGTTTTTGTCTGACGCGTACGAGTAGTTCATTTGCATAGTGCAGCGCGTGTCCGAGTCGGTGTTTTCAGATTGTCAAGCAAAATCGTGAAAAAGATTTGTTTCGTCGTCTTTTGTGCTGAGATACTACAACAATTTTCACTAACGTTCGCCAAAAGACTACTAACATCATGTGTGTTTCTTCTTTCTTTCGCTGCGAAAATAAAATAGTCAAGGAGTTTTAACTCAATCGAAATCTTTATTCGAGCTTTGATTACAAGCGTCATCGTAACTTTTCTGATTATTTCTGCTGTTTTCACATATTTTCAGCTAAGCTTTTAATATGTTCTCAAACATTAATCAACCTTAAACATTAGAGATATTATATGAGTTCGATATACGTTTCACACCAAAGTGCGAAGTCCAATTTGTCATGTTTTACTAGTTGTGCAAAACACGCATCGGCGGGCGCTCTTACTCATCGACAACAGACAATTTATTGGATTTACACAAACAAAACTAAGCAGCATCTACGGACATAAACCTATTGTCACTTATTGGGCCTAAACGCTGCTATATCCAACTAGTTCTTTTTTCTTCTGTGTTATGGAAAAGCTGTTAATCTTCTTCATATGTGAAATTTAGATTGGAGTAATGTGAAGTTGTCGTAAAAGGAGCAGCGTAACTCAACTTGGTCAGAGATAAAAAGCGGGACATACCTAAATTAAGCACCGTCTTCACTCAGACTGGAGCAACTTACGGCGGAAATACTTAATCAAAATTCCAACAGCCTTGAAGGCGTTGAGTGATGGGCCAAAAGGATCCAAAAGCATAAACGATTTCGTGAATTTCGGACGCCATTTCCCCTGCGCGAGATCCGCGAAAATCCTCGCAGCAATGTGCGCGCGTGTGCCGCAGGCGATGGCGCAATTTGTTCTAAAAATAGAAAAATTGTCCCATATCATGGCGCCAACCCCAATACTAGAAATGGCGTGCGCTTACGGTCTCCGTCCCCGATTATGGCTCCTGGACAAAACTATCCTGAGGGGGATATGACGAAAAGAGCTGAGAAATGGCCTGTAATTGGCTAAGGATGACATCATCCGGTGACGAAATTTGGCCGAGCGAGTGGGAGTTCGGGTCTGCTCACCGACAAAACTACAACAAGAATTTTTAAAAAAATTAAAACCGCGCTTTTTTAACTCTTGCGCTCACAAAAACATTACGTAATAT
>JAHPZR010051462.1:7500-15000 GCA_019787425.1 Platygyra sinensis | reverse complement strand
CATCTTTCGCTAGTTAAAGCGATTCAGCCGCCATTGTTTTGGTTTTCAAAGCCGGCTCTTTTCGCTACTAGTGGGCTATAACAAATGGCCTACTAGTAGCTCAACCAATCAGAACGCACCATTGATAATAGACCACTAGTTGGATTTTACTAAAATTCAATAGGCCGGTCGACGAGGCGCTGAGATGAAAGGGGCTACTCACAACATCCCAATGCAGCTTCATTGAATTAAATTTATGTTTGCTTCATAATAGGTTATGGGATTAAGGAATAAAAACAGAAATGTATGGAAGAAAACTGTCTTCGGCCAAAGTTACTGCGAATTTAATTTCCAGATAGACACCATGTGATATTTGTTCCGCGAGTAAAATGACACTGCGAAGGTAGACAACAAAATATCCTGTTCACAAAAGCGTTGTTTATTGACACTAATATGATAATAGCTTCCATTTTCCCTCAGGCTTCATTTTCTTGGTAGCTGCTTGTAATCTGCTTGTTCAACAGTCTGTAGTAAATATAAACGAAAAAGTGACAGTAAATACATCTTGAAGAGCTGTAACTTAATTTCGTTTAGTTTGTGTGATAACAAACAGTATAACTTGTAACAGTTAATTCAACAGCCGGGCTCGGCGTAGTAACACGTAAAATGCAAGTAGCTGACATGTTCACGGAATATTTGTTCCTCCAGAGCTAACATTTAGAGAGCTTAAAATATATCTGGCAATACAAAAGAGCCGAGAGGAAAAAACCTGGCAAAAAACAGAGGTGTCAAACTCTACAAATTTCGCGCGGATTGCAGCGGAAGCCGATCTGACATATGACCTATGTCCTTCCAAAACCACAGGATTTTTGCTTAGCCGCGAAGCTAAGCTAAAAAGATTCCCAGATCGTACCATACGAAAGGGGCAGATCCTTAGAGATATACTAGTTCGAGCAAAACTTCCTAAAGCGGCTATTACACGCGGATAGGAGTTGCGTAGGCCTGTTACCCCATTGTTGTCACTCGCTGAATCCAACAATAATCTTCATTATATTAATGACTGGTGTGCCAGAAAACTGACCTAGTTTGGCCGGCATTTCTTGAAAATATTTCAGGACCACGAATTCGTGGACGTTGAATCTTGAACTCAAAAATATAGGCAACTTACCTTTCAATGCATTTGCCGATTGACCTTCTCAGGCGATAAAAATACCTCACGTACATTAGGCAAACATTAGGCGGGGATGAATAAAATCGCTGTCCTCTTCAATGTCGATATCATGTCGTTCGAATCTAAGCTTGAATTTTCTTTAGGTCTTGCAAAAGTCTTTTTTGAAGACGCAGTCTTGCCACAAAATCGACATAAATTTGCTGTTTTGATTCTATGGGTACAAGCATCCGCCATCTCAATACCTAGGAATACATCAATTACAGATGTAGATATGGCCGCCGTTACGAACAGCACATCGCAAATCAAAACAACCCCGTGCACTTTTTTCACAGATCGTGCACAACACTAAAAAGAGAATGATTAAATCCCAAGTATATAGCATGAAGATTAACGACATATTTTTTGTGATTGTCGCAAAAATCTGCAAGCAACTTAAATCTAATGACAAAATGAAAAACATACCTGATCTGTATGCAAAATTGCAAGTGCTGTTTCACTTTACGAGTAGCATTTTACATCGTTTACGTTGGTCTTCAGCCGCCATCTTCAAAACACGCGAGGCTCTTCCTTTGTTGGTGCTTATCGAATAGAGTTATGGGTAAATTACCCGAGCATAATCGAACAAATAACGAGCAAAGCGAAGTGAATAGGAAAATTGCCGATTTTTGAAATGGCCGCCATTATATGACGTCACATGGTTATCAAATCTCATAACGATCCCGGACTGATCATAGAGGTTCGTTAAATCGAGGTTCCACTGTATTTTAAGAAATAACACCACACTTTTTAAATTTAAATAAATGTTTCGACAGAAACTTCTGTAATCATCAGTTAAATCACAAAGTACAAAGTTGAATAAATACATATTGTGAGCCAAAATGCTAATTAACTATAATAACAAAAGGAAGCAGTTCTTGGTGCAACCAGGTGAAGTGAAAGAGTCAGTTGACTGTTTCTAACCAAATTAAATAAAATAACAAATCGAAAACAAAATACCATCAGATAATATGACCTGACCTGTGGATTTCCATGACCATTTTGACTAGTTTCGGCTGCCTAAAGTACACAGTATACTACATAAGGAAAAAGTGTAACATGCATACTATAGTCTAACATGGCAAAATCTACAAAACCTTTGCAAATCAGGAAAGCTATCTGCGCGTCTGACTCGTAAGGCGAAAATACATATCTCACTTTTTCTGCACTTCTGGTTTAAAATCGACCCAAATTTTTTCGAACAACAACAAAGTTCTAGTGTGTGAAAATCTACATCGTTCAAAGTGATCGAGACAGCCTGGTTGCGTAATTTGTTGGCCCCGTGGGGATGTGTTGCACTCGTCAACTTTCCTCAGACGGTTTTTTCTCTCTTTTTTTTCAAAAACAAAAATCAAAAGCGAGCAAATAGGACTTGGTATGTAAAGCGACGACAAAAGATCAAAAATTATATATAGTCATCGAAATTTTCTCACCTTCGTGTTATTTCATCTTCGTTTGCCTTTGTAGGCAGAGGTGACTCATCGAACACAACAAACCGTGTAATTCCAGCTTTCATTACTACGCGTGAATAACCCCAAACCTGGAAAAAAGCTTGAGCTTGAGCTTGACAAAGATTGTAAACAGGATGAAACGCAAATTATGTTCGGCAAATTATCTCGCCTTTCTCTATTTCTACTCTGTGAGAGACACTCAAAGCCTAATGTATCCAGCAAGAAGCATCGATAGCCGCAATCTGACCAGAAAATTCGCGAAAATGAACGTTACGACGGAATCTGAGTAGATATGGAAGAAGACAGTTGATTACCATAATAGCATTACGCATTCGCTCGACCTGCACTCAACCGCGTCTCGATGTAAATGAACTGATTTTTTATTTCGACCATGATGCAGTGCGATCGTAGTGCGTTCACCGCCTGGGCAAAGAAATAGTCAATACTGAGCGCGAGAAAACATGCAACTAGTGCGAAGCGCGGGAGAACATGCCACCCGTGTCAGGCGTGGAAAAACGTGGTACTGCTGTCAAGTACATCTTTCGTGTTGTTTATTTTAGATGTGCCCTCGATGCTCATGTATTCAGGTCCAAAAAGCTTTTATGCCACGGAACACTGAGAAACAAACATGAAACGATGCAAAGTGAAGAACTTAAAGATTGCTTAGCCTTGTTCTAACATTATTGGATGTTTTAATATGTGTCCCTCGCTCTCTGTTATATTAACTGTTTTAATTAATTCTCTCTTTAAATAGAAACTTCATGTGTTCTTGTCCGAGAGAATTTTTTCATTGCTCATCCAGACACAAGACAAGACAGAGCAAGTTGTCAAGTCTTCACTCAGGACAGTTAGATATTATTAGCTCATTGCCTGCATTCAAATACATAGCGAATTTCATTGAGTGTCCGGTAAAACCAATTCTAAGGAATTAAATTTTTAATTGTTTCCAGACCCTCTGAAAGTAATCGCGCATTAAGTTGTCTCGGGTTGCAGGGTTACCCACCTGTGAAATTTTGCTTGTAAACCCGGCCTATCCTCAGCCCACTTGCTAGGGTAACCCTTCTTCTTTGTAAATAGGCCCTAAAGGCTGGCTATCTCTATTACATTAGACTGCAGTCAGTCTGTTTTTCTTTTGAAATTAAGCAGGGATTGTAAGACGAGATGCCTTAGCCTAAAAGAGATTGGGACGAGGCTGATTAACGCTTGTCCAAAACGCAAAGCCGGTGTTTTCAAATTTCTTCTGTTTGAAAAGTGTTTTTGTGACGGATTAGTGCACGGCAGACGGTAGGCTTAGTTATAAAGCTGCGTTTTCAAATTTCTACGGCTTGTGCGGACGGAGTGCTTTCGGGCGTTTTAGGGAGGACGAAAGGCGAAAACACATCAAAAAGTATGTGTTTTTGGCTAAAAATCCAATAGTGTGGACAGGTGAAAAAAGAATGAAAACGCTACTGCGAGCCAAAATATTTTGTATTATAATAAAGTTCCATATAACGCCCGCTCTGATTGGCTGAAACAGCGTACTTTATCAGAGAATAAAGAACGGGTTGATGACATTAGGGACCGATCGTTAATTACGTCCCAGGGGGGGGGGGGGGGGGGGAGAATGAAATATTTGACGCGATTTCAGGTCCCGAGGGAAAGGTTGTTTGACGATCTAAGGTACTTTCCCTTAGTTAACTTTTCTCGAACCTCCGACCCTTTCTCCTGCCATTTCAGCGACGCCTTCACTTCAGATACATCTTAGGATGATACTGAATAATATGTAACGAAGCCTCGTTCCCAGGGCGTTATCAACAATACCCTAACTAGACCACCTACAAGTATATCAAATTTCAAAAAGCAAAAACGACAACAATTTCATTCATAGACCCAAATAGCTAAACTTTAATGTTTTAAACAATGTAAAATAATACAAACAATGTTTAAAACGAGAGAAAAGATAAACGAGATATCAAATAAAAAAAAGATAAAAAAATTGTCTAAGGAAGAACGGAGATTTAAGACCTCCTCAGGAGGGTAGGGAGTACGTTTTTCAAACAAGAATTGGGAAAGGAGGTATAATTTTAACTTCAAAATTTTTGGAAACCACCGCTTTTTTTTACCTCTGTAGATTTAGCTTCGTAGTCCATGCAAAATGCTCCTTTCTAGCATTTTGTATGAACTACTAAGTTAAATTTACAGAGGCAAAACAAGCGAGATGAGTCAAGCCTGATGTCACGTGTTTCTGAATGTACGTCACAACTCATCCCAAACCAAGGGAAGACTGGTGCGAATGGTGGACCAAAATGGCGGAAAATTTGAGCGTTTCAAAACTGCCAAAAAATGGGTTTTATCCTAATCGAATGTTTATTTTCGCAGAAGTTCATTGTGCCATATATAAAATCAGATGAGAAAATAAAAAATCTTTAACGTTATGGGCACTTTAACACTGTGGTTAAAGATGCATTGTTAATGAAATGTTTCCTCCTTTTCCACAAGACCTTTAGATTTGATACCTTCGTGGTGTAAGTATCCTTTGTTCATTTTTAAAGCAAATATGCTTAAATTGGCAGGCCTTAACTTACATAAAATGCCAGTACTTCTTTTCAATGTTGTAGCTCTAAATTGTACTTGTATTTTCCAACTTAGTGTGAATCAATAAATATGTCAAAAAAAACTTTATTACGCAAGAGGCGATTAACTGCAGAATCCCATGATCTCCTATGTTGTGGATGAAAAACTACAAAACTATATATTTCCTTTTATTACATCGCTCTGTCTCAAAAGGACTGGGAACTACCAAAATTCACGAATTTGATTGGCTGAAATGGATACTGACCGTGGTCTAGATTTTCCCATCTAGACCGGCATGTAGACCGGTAGTGTTTCTAAGTGAAAAAGTTGCAAACTGAAATGCAAAATCATTAACAATATTTATTTCTGTATTACAGAAAAAAGTAAAAAAGTAAGTGTAAAGAGGACGAGCAAGCTTTGGAAGAATCAATTTCGGCTCATCGCTGTTCGCAAGCAAAATGTCAGTTAGTACAAACCAGAAATATTAAGGCGGCCGAACACAGTTTTCAAGTACCTGTGCCAAATTCACCATTACTTTCAAAATAATGATGCTGTGGCGCCCGTTTTTTGCAAGAGTCAAGGTTAACCACAGACGTATTTATTCGCGTATTTTGGCTAAAATGTGTCTCCGTTACCATGGAAACAGGGTTGGTTAAAAACAAGGCTTAAGAAACGGTTAAAAAAAAAAAAAATACCAGTCGTTAGATTGTTTTCATCGTTTGCCCACTACGAATTGACATTAAATCCCTTCTGGCAACACTATTCTAATAAAATTTTGACTTAGGAGATTTTCGTAATTCAGCGTAAACTGTTTTCTGTATTATTCAAAAGTCCTTATGGCAAAATTCAGATTTCTCGTCATAGATCATTCACGTGGTTTCTCAACTATTTTTTTTTTGCCAAATTTCTTGAAATTCTAACGACTGGATCGTTAGAAATCGGCAAGTTTCTGCAAAAGCAATCGGTTTCAAGTTTTCGAGCAACTGCGCATGCGTTGCATTTAACTGGGTTCTTTCGGTAACAAACAAAAGCTGAGAATTGCTAGGTTCTTTGCATCGTTACCTTTCCTAACTTTTTTTTAATAGGAGACTTGAGCCATCAATACACTGCGTTCAATTATAGTGAAAAATAACACAGACAGCGCGGGAGCTGGGTGAATAAAATGATCGCTCTATTGACAGCGTGTGTTTTTGAAATCCCTGTGCGCGCGCTGAATTGCATCAGCAAAAGCGTGCGCGAAAAGCTGTCTTCAGCCACCTCCAGGTGGCCGAACATGGTTTTCGCGCGCGCTCTTGCTAACGCAGTTCAGCGCGCGCACAAGTATTGCATAATAAAAACAAATATGGCAACAACACAGCGATCATTTTATTTGCTTAATGTCCGTAGACTACGAGTAGTCCCTCTTTCGCTTAGTCCGTCATGCGAAACGCGAAAGAGACCCGCGAGAAAAAAATGGCCGCGCGGCGCGCCTCTTTTTTCTCTTGCAGGTTTCTTTCGCGTCTCGTTCGACGGACTAAGCGAAAGAGGGACTACTCGTAGTCTACAATGTCCGCGCTATCTTTACTTTTTTTCTTCACAAAAGAGCACAATGTATTGATGGTTTTACTCGTTTATTACAAAGGTATGTTAGAAAAGGTAACGATGCAAGTAACTCAACTCAGCTTTTTCTTTGTTGCTAAATTAACATTCTCGTCCCCAGAGGCCGCGATCCTTTTGGTCAGTTACGGGGATCGCGACCTCTGGCCCGATCCAACGACATCCCGGTTTTGAATGGCTTTGTAAACACAATAGATTGAGACCAGAACCAATCACATTTGTCAGACTCGGCTCTGAGCATGCGCAGAGTGACGGGAAGTCTGTGAAATGCGGAATTCCGGAGTTGGACCTGGCCAGAGGTCGCGATCCCCGTAACTGACCAAAAAGATCGCGGCCTCTGGGGACGAGAATGCTAAATTAAAAGAACCCAGTTAAGTGCAGCGCATGCGTGGTAAGTCGAAAAAATGCAATTGAGTGAAAAATTGACTTCTTGGAGATACGCCTATTTCTCGAGAACCACTCATTAGAATTTCAAGAAATTTGGCACGAAAAACTTTAGGAAATAAGTGACTGGAAGATTGAAAAAAAATTGAACTTTAACAAAGGAAGTTCAAGATATGCCAGTGAACCTTCAATAATGGATAATTAATGATCTGTTTGTTAAATTGTTTGCTATCTTGTGAGTATTGTTACAAGCTTGTTGCATGCAAATTATAAGGAAAATCTAATGACTAGATTTTCAGCAAATAAACAAAACCGATTTTTAACATCTGT
>JAHPZR010051462.1:0-2500 GCA_019787425.1 Platygyra sinensis | reverse complement strand
TAGCTGTCAGCAGTCTTGGAATGTTCATCACCAAACAATTTAGTTCTGATATCAAGAGTACGCTTGGCTGACTCAAGAGCGGCGGTGTAATCACTCAGTGAATGCTGCGTAACCCCTACTTCATGGTAGCTGTCAGCGGTCTGAGAATGTTCTTCACCAAACAATTTAATTCTGATATCAAGAGCACGCTTGGCTGACTTAAGAGCGGCGGTGTGATCACTCCGTGAATGCTGTGTAACCGCTAGTGAATGGTAGCTGTCAGCGGTCTTGGAATGTTCTTCACCAAACAATTTAATTCTCATATCAAGTGCACATGTGAACGATGTAATAGCTTCTGTGTCGTTGCCTTTCCCTCTTTGAATGTGGCCTAGCTCCATATAGTTCTGGGCTAGTGCCTCCTCGTGCCTGTCTCGACTTTCGGTGTTCGTCTCTCCCCTTTTATCGTTTTGTTGGAGTTCTTTTTGGTGAAAACTTATCCTTTCTTCTGTCAGCTTTAAAGCGTCTTCGTATCTACCGAAAGACCGTACCACACCAACGATATGACGATGAAAGTTGAACCAACCAGTTTTACTTGTGTTGAGTGCTGATTTACAGTCGTTTAGTATTGTAAGCAACAAGTTGCTAAGCATTTGATTGGTGTCAGAGATAGAGACGTTCTGTATTGCTTTGCTCACAAGAAAAGTCACTTCAACTTGAAGAGGCTGGTTTTCCGACAGATTTGCTTTTTTTGTCGAAATGATACCGTGTTCACCAACTTTCTTTATTGCTAGCTCTGGCATAGGTATCACCAATAAAGAAGTGTCTCGGGCATCTTTGCATTCTTTTATTGCTTTTAGATAAAAGTTGGATGAGCTCACTGAATCATTTTTGCTTTGGTAATAGATTGCAAAAATTTGAAAAATAATAAGCTTCAAAATGGTGTGTTCCTGACTCGTGTTCATGGAAGAAAGCGCCCCTTCTAAAACTTTTATTCCATCCTCTGTCTTTCCTATAACAAGCTGATGGATTCCATAGTAGCACAATTGTTTTCCTTTGTCTCCATCGCAGTGGGAAGACGTTTGCTCTTGAACAGTCTTGGACACAGAAAGCAACTTCTCTGTAATGCCACTTGCGCCCCAGGTGACCTGACCAAACGCCTTGGAAGTAAGTAGGCGCCGGTGGAAATCACTTTTCCCAGTTTCCTTAGCCGCCATTATTGCTGTATCGAAAAGTTTGTAAAAAGTGGAACCCTCACTCCAAAAGAGAGTGTCAAGAAACAACTCTGCTTTCGCCAAGACATTGAAAACTTTGTCGGCAGTCTTTGAATCTAAACACCCATCAATTAAACTTTGAAAAATGTTGTTTTCCTCTTCATAAAATTCAATGAATGCAGACATGGAACGGCCACAAAGGAAATCCTCATTCATTTTCTCAAACTGGGCAATGTAAAATGCATGGAAACGAGATTCTGAGATGAGAATTGTTTCTTTCATGGCAGCTTCTCCCTTTTCTCTTGCAAACGACTGAATTAGTTTATGCATAGAGAATGTACTCAACTCTGAAGAACAATCAATGAGAGATTTTCTCTGAAGTCTTCGCAATACCTTCTTTGCTTCGGTTGTTGTGGTTATCCCCAAAACAGCTGCGGAAATCTTTAAATCAAAATGTGCCGGAAGGATACACAAACAGACCAGTGCTTCTTGGTCTTGTGTAGAGAGTCTCTGGAAAGACGACTCGAAAAGTGATCTCAATCTCGAATCGCTTGGATAATCTGGGTTGTCCAACATTTCTACAATGTTTTCTGTATGCTCGATGAATTCAATATACTGACTTGATGGAGTGTAATCTTCAGAAATGGACGAACACAGTAATTTTATAGCTAAGGGAACCTGCCCGCAGATTTGTGAAACTTTTCTCAAATCAGAAGTGCTCGTTCCTGGGAGGAATCCCCGAACTAGGGTTTGACATGACAACTTGTCTAGCTCTCTTATTCTGACAGACTTGTGTCCCTGAAAATGTAAATTCAAATAGGACAAAGACTCTCTTGTGGTTAAAAGAAAGTGGACCTTGTCACTGCGATTGAGGAGTTCTCCAATGAGGTTTAAAACCTCCTTCTTTACATTTGGGACACGACTTTCCAAGAGGTCATCGGCATTATCCAGGATTATAACACAGCGATTCGATAGTCTGTCAAAAATTAAGCAAAGCTCATCATCAGCTGATAAGTCATGTAACTTATCATTTTCGAGTGTTCCAGTCTGTCGGAACAGGCTAAGAAATTTAGACGTTAAATCGCTTTTTGACTTGAGTCCACGTAATGAGAGAAAGTAGACAGGCAGCTCACGTGCTTGAAGATGATGACCCACTGCGATAGCAACAGACGTTTTTCCGAACCCTGGCGAACCCCAGACGGAGACGAGTCGGGTAGATTCGGAAGTCATGTGACCAAGAATTTCGTCACATTCTTCCTTGCGGCCAATGAAGTGGGGAACCTTTGGAGGAAGATTTGATCTCGGTAGAA
>JAHPZR010051459.1:5000-7500 GCA_019787425.1 Platygyra sinensis | reverse complement strand
TTGTTAACTTCCCAATGAAGTTCGGCGTGAAATTCAAAACTTCATTTCCAAGTTCACGATTCGATTCACAACTACGTAAAGCGAACTTTGGGAATTTCAAACGAACTTTGGAAACCATTTGTCAAAAGTTCTGTGAAACGCACTGTTAGATGCCCCATGAAAATTCTCTTTCAGCTACAAGTTTTTTTTCTTTTTTTTCATAAAACTGGAGACAACGTCACATTATTATACCACAAGTTATATGATCTCACATGTGTAAAACTCGAGACAAACAAAATTCTCAAATAAATGAAAAGGGATACTGATACAGTTAATCAGTTGTATGAACAAGATTTGCAAGAGCTATGTTTAATGTTTCAATATGAAAAAGTGCAGGGCTCTCAAAGATAATAGTCCAGCTTCGAATTCGCCATGACCGCTGAATAAAAGCACGGCTGACAACGCATTTGTACAGGGTTAGCCTCGACCTGAAAGAAATATTCATAAATACCGGCGGGAAGGTGTCACCATTTTGAAAATTAAACAATACACAGAGCTGTAAACAGGTCATCTTCTCGCTGGAATTTGTGAATATTTTACTTTAGGTCGAGGCTAACCCTGTACAAATGCGTTGTCAGTGCTATTATTCAGCGGTCATGGCAAATTCGAAACTGGACTATTCCAGACATAACTAATCGATGATATCAATGACATCAATGAAATCAATGAGTAATCAATAGGTCATCGATAGGTAATCAGTTGATTAGTCATTGATTATTGCCTATGATCAATGAGTAATCGATGACTAATTGATAGGCCACAAAATTTTTCGTCATCGATTAGTCATCGATTGCATCGATTAAGTCATTGATTGCATTGATTAGTCATTGATTTTTATCCATTAGCTCAAAGGCCAAAAAATCGTAATGTTTATAAATATGCAATAGTCTAGCTAGTTTACAGTAAGGACACTCGAACCGTGAACACTTGACATTTTTCTGTACATTTTTTTTTTGACAATTAAGAAATAATGGCTTTCCTTATGATGAATAGTGTTACATGTTTCGCATTTTGTAAGTGTAAAAACATTTAATACTCTTATCAAAAGGCCGAGCCCGCATTCTATAGTCAATAAAAAAATGTACAAACAAATATCAAGTGTTCATGGTTCGAGTGTCCTCACTGTAATGCAACTGCTTGTGGCGGATGTTTCCCTAAGCCGGAGCAGTTATTTGTTTTGTTTTTTTGTTTTTTTGCATATTATTTTGTAATTTTATGGTAACTAAGCCTATTAAAGTTCTCCTTTTTTCGACCAGTTTTATTTTTGCTGACAAACAGCCACAAAAAAATCTCAATAACCACGAAAGGTCTATTCTTGTCAGCAAAAATAAAACTGGTCGAAAAAAGGAGAACTTTAATAGGCTTAGTTACCATAAAATTACAAAATAATATGCAAAAAAACAAAAAAACAAAACAAATAACTGCTCCGGCTTAGGGAAACATCCGCCACAAGCAGTTGCATTACAGTGAGGACACTCGAACCATGAACACTTGATATTTGTTTGTACATTTTTTTATTGACTATAGAATGCGGGCTCGGCCTTTTGATAAGAGTATTAAATGTTTTTACACTTACAAAATGCGAAACATGTAACACTATTCATCATAAGGAAAGCCATTATTTCTTAATTGTCAAAAAAAAAATGTACAGAAAAATGTCAAGTGTTCACGGTTCGAGTGTCCTTACTGTAAACTAGCTAGACTATTGCATATTTATAAACATTACGATTTTTTGGCCTTTGAGCTAATGGATAAAAATCAATGACTAATCAATGCAATCAATGACTTAATCGATGCAATCGATGACTAATCGATGACGAAAAATTTTGTGGCCTATCAATTAGTCATCGATTACTCATTGATCATAGGCAATAATCAATGACTAATCAACTGATTACCTATCGATGACCTATTGATTACTCATTGATTTCATTGATGTCATTGATATCATCGATTAGTTATGTCTGGAATAGTCCAGTTTCGAATTTGCCATGACCGCTGAATAATAGCACTGACAACGCATTTGTACAGGGTTAGCCTCGACCTAAAGTAAAATATTCACAAATTCCAGCGAGAAGATGACCTGTTTACAGCTCTGTGTATTGTTTAATTTTCAAAATGGTGACACCTTCCCGCCGGTATTTATGAATATTTCTTTCAGGTCGAGGCTAACCCTGTACAAATGCGTTGTCAGCCGTGCTTTTATTCAGCGGTCATGGCGAATTCGAAGCTGGACTATTATCTTTGAGAGCCCTGCACTTTTTCATATTGAAACATTAAACATAGCTCTTGCAAATCTTGTTCATACAACTGATTAACTGTATCAGTATCCCTTTTCATTTATTTGAGAATTTTGTTTGTCTCGAGTTTTACACATGTGAGATCATATAACTTGTGGTATAATAATGTGACGTTGTCTCCAGTTTTATGAAAAAAAAGAAAAAAAACTTGTAGCTGAAAG
>JAHPZR010051457.1:5000-11989 GCA_019787425.1 Platygyra sinensis | reverse complement strand
GTTGGGCGGCTGGGGAAGAAAAGGTAACAAAAACGAACTATGGCGGACGGCACCGGAAACATTTTTGTAAGGGCCAGGGGGGGTGGTTGTATGTGTGCTTGTTGGGGGGGATGAAAAACAACGAAACAAGAGAAAAGTGACCCGGGGATACGTGCGGTGTGGAACGGTAAGTTAAGACAACGACGGGGTGTGGCGACCGCGAGGGGAATGGCAGCGGCCTAGGTGTGGAGGCTCCTCCGAAGGGGGGGGGGGCACGCATTAAAGCGTACAGGAGGTGAGTTAAAGCGGGGTAACACAGCGGATTGCTAGCAAAAGGAGAACACAGAGAGATTTTTGTGTGTGTGAAAAGGTCTATTTGCAGAGTGTGGGGGGATTTTAGCCACCAAAAGGGAAAAAAAAAAGGAAGTTGATTATGTGTGTGGAACCACTATCGCACTGGGGAAACGAGGGCGGGCGCTAAGCCTACTGTTTTGTATGGTCTAGCCTGGGTGTTTGGTTTTAAACGACAAAAGAAACAAATGACTGTAACTTGCGGCTGTGGGAGCTGGCGGCTTTTAACAAAAAAGGCTTTTTTCACTGGTGGTGGGGCTACGGGTGGGGGGGGGAATGGGATTTTGTTATTTTTATTAAGTGTGTGTGGAATAAAACAAAAGGGCACTACGTAAGAGGTGGCGCAAAAAACCAGCTATATCCAAGTGCGAGTGGGGCGTTCGCCCCCTGAATCACAATCGTCTGTGGTTTTTGCCTAAACCACCAGGTTTCTTGGTGTGGAGCTAGTGGGGGGGTGCATGATTAAGCACGGGGTTGGCGGGTAGGGTGACGGAAAAAAAACGGCGGAGGTGAGTTTGGTGCTCTTAGGGAAAGAGGGAGGGGCAATGAAGCTGCACGTGGTCGTGCGTGTGGTGGTGGGTCTAAAGGGGATGCGCGGGGTAAGAGCATGCGGAAAAAAAAAAAAAGGCCAGCGCGGGTGTCAACGCTCTGGGCAACTTGGGGCACGGTACAGGACGCCCCGGGAACGTGTGTCGTGTGGAGTATATAACGAACGGGGATCTAGGGGGAGGACCCGGGGGGACAACGAACGCCAAGTGCCGCGCGCACGACTCTGCGGAAAGCGGGTAGGGGTGGCTCGTGATTGAAGAGGTGGGCAAGGAAAGAAGAAAACCGCAGGCGCGCGGGGCCGGCGAGACACAACACTAGGCGGCGGGGCGCCGGGGCGAAGGGGCGGGCGGCGGAGGGGAGGGGGAGCGGAGCCAGCGGCGGGGGGGGAGGTGGCGGGGTGTAACCGGCACCCCATCAAAAAACACAAAAGCTTCAACAAGAAGAGAAACCAAAAGTGAGGGGACAGAGGTTGGAAGAGGGAGACCGAACTCACGGTCGCGGGGAGGAGCCCGAGAACGAGCCTGAGCGGGCGGACAAAACATGACCGGAAGGGGCCCTCGGTCACCGCCCTATAGAAAAAGCCCCAATCGCATAGCATACGAAAAACATCCCAAGTGTCAAGATGGCCACGTATGGTCTGACTGCGATCAGCCGAACTCCCCGATAGCTGGAATGTTAATAGAACATTTGCGCGGGGAGCAACAGTGCGCAATGCCAGCACGCTAATCCCGCCGGGCATAGGGCGCCAGCAACAGGCCGCCCCCAGTGAGGGTCAAAGGTGGTTGGTGATGTGACGTGTGTGGGCGCCCGCGGCAGGCCAATGGGCATAAGGTGGTCTATTGGTAGAAAAGTAGTACAAATCGGTCAGAAGCAACAGGAAAAACGTCAAAAGGTCCCGCATGAGCTGCGATATGATTTACTAAAGAATCCACTAAAAAATATTGATCTAAAAAGATGACTTCCATATCCCCAAGGTTCGAGTTAAAAGAAACGTACATTAAGTACTCCATTAATAAATATATAAAAAGGGTCTTGTCATAGAAAGGATTTTATCGCCGCCAAAAACGACATCCTACCATGAAAAAGAAAATAATTTTTTAGCCACGGGCCCGCCTTGCCCCGTCTTGAAACAATTTGAAGAATGTCACTATTTGGTTTTAACAAAACAATTATAAATGTGACGTGCTACTTTGATGTCCACTATTTGTTTGTATGTTCTATAACAAAAGGCAGCTCCTCATAAGTATGGAATAAAGAGGAGAAGATGGACCCACTCTAAAGAGCTCTGATTCGTTCAACCTAAGAACTTTTCTTCTTTGAACAAAAAGATCAAATACAATATATAGAAACCAAATAACGCCCAAAATTGAAACAACAGAACCTAAGGAACTTATTAATTTCAACCCGCAAAAGCATCTAGCCAAAATCAGAATATCGTCTTGGAAAACCTGGTCAAACCCAAAAGTGTTGGGGAAAAAGACGTCAAATTAACCCCTATAAACATCAACCAAAAATGGATCTTACCATAGAATTCGTTATAACAATACCCACTAATCTTCCCAATTCAATAATAAAACCCCTCCAAAAATAGCAAAGACAGCCCCCATAGAAAGAACATAATGAAAATGTGCAACTACATAATATGTGTCATGTAGAACAATATCAAGAGACCTAGTGTGACTAATTGTTATAACCCCTAGTTAAACCGCCCCTATTGTAAATAAAAAAACAAAAACCCAGAGACCAAAGCATAGGAGTGTGTCTAATCTTAAGTTCCCCCAGGTATGAATAGGCACGTGTCGCTAAACAGTTTAAGTCCAGGTGGCACGGCGCACTTAATCATAGCTCTTGCCTTGGGCTATGTTTTGTGTTTTTTTTACAATAGGCGGTATTACAGGGGTTATATTAGCATCAATAGTTCGCTTGATATTGTTCACATGACACATATTATGTAGTTGCACATTTTCATTATGTTCTTTCTATGGGGGCTGTCTTTGCTATTTTTGGGGGGTTTTATTATTGAATTGGGAAGATTAGTGGTATTGTTATAACGAATTCTATGGTAAGATCCATTTTTGGTTGATGTTTATAGGGGTTAATTTGACGTTTTTCCCCCAACACTTTTTGGGTTTGACAGGTTTTGCCAAGACGATATTCTGATTTGGCAGATGCTTTTGCGGGTTGAAATTTAATAAGTTCCTTAGGTTCTGTTGTTTCAATTTTGGGCGTTATTTGGTTTCTATATATTGTATTGATCTTTTTGTTAAAAGAAGAAAAGTTCTTAGGTGAACGAATCAGAGCTCTTTAGAGTGGGTCCATCTTTCTCCTCCTTTATTCCATACTTATGAGGAGCTGCCTTTTGTTATAGAAATACAAACAAATAGTGGACATCAAAGTAGCACGTCACATTTATAATTGTTTTGTTAAAACCAAATAGTGACATTCTAAAATTGTTTCAAGACGGGCAAGGCGGGGCCCAGTGGCTAAAAAAATTATTTTTTTATCATGGTAGGATGTCGTTTTTGGCGGCGATAAAATCCTTTCTATGACAAGACCCTTTTTATATATTTATTAATGGAGTACTTAATGTACGTTTCTTTTAACTCGAACCTTGGGGATATGGAAGTCATCTTTTTAGATCATATTTTTTAGTGGATTCTTTTGTAAATCATATAAAAAAGGGTCTTGTCATGTGTGTGTGTGGATGGATCGCCGCCAAAACGACATCCTACCTAGTGGCGCGCGAGGATAATTTTTTTAGCCACTGGGCCGCGCCTTGCCCCGTCTTGAAACAATTTTAAGAATGTCACTATTTGGTTTTAACAAAACAATTATAAATGTGACGTGCTACTTTGATGCCACTATTTGTTTGTATTTCTATAACAAAAGGCAGCTCCTCATAAGTATGGAATAAAGGAGGAGAAAGATGGACCCACTCTAAAGAGCTCTGATTCGTTCAACCTAAGAACTTTTCTTCTTTAACAAAAAGATCAAATACAATATATAGAAACCAAATAACGCCCAAAATTGAAACAACAGAACCTAAGGAACTTATTAAATTTCAACCCGCAAAAGCATCTGCAAAATCAGATATCGTCCCTTGGAAAACCTGTCAAACCCAAAAAAAAAAAAAAAAAAAAACAAAAAAAAAGGGTGTTGGGAAAACGTTAAATAAACCCCTATAAACATCAACCAAAAATGGATCTTACCATAGAATTCGTTATAACAATACCCACTAATCTTCCCAATTCAATAATAAAACCCCCCAAAAATAGCAAAGACAGCCCCCATAGAAAGAACATAATGAAAATGTGCAACTACATAATATGTGTCATGTAGAACAATATCAAGAGAACTATTTTGCTAATATAACCCCTGTTAAACCGCCTATGTTGAGCGTGGCGGCAACTATGATTATTGCCGTGCCAACTGGAATAAAAGTGTTTAGTTGGTTGGCCACTATTTATGGGGGAACTTTAAGATTAGACACTCCTATGCTTTGGGCTATGGGTTTTGTTTTTTTATTTACAATAGGCGGTTTAACAGGGGTTATATTAGCAAATAGTTCTCTTGATATTTTCTACATGACACATATTATGTAGTTGCACATTTTCATTATGTTCTTTCTATGGGGGCTGTCTTTGCTATTTTTGGGGGGTTTTATTATTGAATTGGGAAGATTAGTGGGTATTGTTATAACGAATTCTATGGTAAGATCCATTTTTGGTTGATGTTTATAGGGGTTAATTTGACGTTTTTCCCCCAACACTTTTTGGGTTTGACAGGTTTTCCAAGACGATATTCTGATTTTGCAGATGCTTTTGCGGGTTGAAATTTAATAAGTTCCTTAGGTTCTGTTGTTTCAATTTTGGGCGTTATTTGGTTTCTATATATTGTATTTGATCTTTTTGTTAAAGAAGAAAAGTTCTTAGGTTGAACGAATCAGAGCTCTTTAGAGTGGGTCCATCTTTCTCCTCCTTTATTCCATACTTATAGGAGCTGCCTTTTGTTATAGAAATACAAACAAATAGTGGACATCAAAGTAGCACGTCACATTTATAATTGTTTTGTTAAAACCAAATAGTGACATTCTTAAAATTGTTTCAAGACGGGGCAAGGCGGGCCCAGTGGCTAAAAAAATTATTTTTTTTCATGGTAGGATGTCGTTTTTGGCGGCGATAAAATCCTTTCTATGACAAGACCCTTTTTATATATTTATTAATGGAGTACTTAATGTACGTTTCTTTTAACTCGAACCTTGGGGATATGGAAGTCATCTTTGTAGATCAATATTTTTAGTGGATTCTTTAGTAAATCATATCGCAGCTCATGCGGGAACCTTTTGACGTTTTTTTCCACAGTGTTGATTATCGAGAATTTGACTACGGTGTGTGGTATAATAGAAATGCACAAAGTGCCTGCGAGGGGCACAGTTATTACAACACTTTGACTATAATGGGGCGGATGTTCTGGAGCCCTATGTCCGGCAGGGATTAGTGGATGGAATTGAATGTTGATCCCGGAAATGTTCTATTAACATTCCAGATATAGGGGAGTTAAGGATGATCGCAGTCAGACCATAAGTGGCCATATTGACAATTTGGGATGTTTTTAGTATGCTTATGCGATTGGGGCTTTTTATATTAGGCGGTGACCCGAGGGAAAATTCAAGGTCATGTTTTGTAAGAAAGACTAAGGGATAGTCTTCGGGCTCATACCCCGAGAAAAGTGAGTTCGAGTCTCACTCTTACAAAACTATGTCCCCCTCAATTTTGGTTTCTCTTCTTGTTGAAGATTTTTGTTTTTTGAGGGGGTGAAGGTTAAAAAAGAAAACTAAAAAAAAAGAAGATGGCTAAGATAAACTAAAATCAGACGACAGACCCTTCGAAACGGCGAAAAGACGCATTAGTTGTTGCTTCTGCGGAAAAGCGAGCCTGCGGTTTGAATTGAAACATCTTAATACCGAGTAAAAATCAAACGAGATTCCGAGAGTAGTGGCGAGCGAAGTTGGAGTTGTGTAAAAAGGGGTCATAAACCTAGACTAAACGTTAGTTTATACTGATAGTAAGAGTACTGTAAAGGAAAGTTGAAAGAGAGTTGAAAAGAGCTGGAATCTTTTTTTTTTAAGCAGCTTTAAAACAGCGTACCTTTGTATAAGGGGTAAAAAGAGATTAATTGTGGGCATATTACAAAAGCGGAAAAATTAAAAGAAGATGTTTTTTAGTCCAAAATACTTCTCTCCTCGAAAACCACGTGATTTAATCATGAATATGCTAAACACAAGAACGAACTAGGTGGTTTGTGGTCACAAACCCGCAAGAAAGGAGTTGTGGATTAGGGGCGATAAGGACCAATCGAACTGTGGATAGAGCTGTGTTTTTTGTGCCCTAAGGGTCGCGGTGTTGATTGATAACCACTGTAACGTAAAACGATTTTCAAGGAGCATTTAAACATCCAACAAGCAGTTTAGTCAAAACAGCGTGGCACAAAATATCTTGTTGTCATAAATTAATCGTGATGTGATGCGGTCGCGGTCAACGGCCGTGAACATGAGTGAACGGTTTATTGTGTCGACCTCAGTACGTATTTTAAATCAGAAAAGTTTTTAAGCTTATTAACCTTTAGCAAAATACTCTATCTAGTAGCTCATGTTGACTCATCTCTCTACAGTACTTCCTAAATGTCATAAAAACATGTACATGTTCCACATAATCTTCACTCGCAGCACTTCACTTTCCAATGGAAACTGCTGGTCTACGGGTCAATGCATGAGTGGGTGAGTGTCTGAGTGAGTGAGTGAGTGAGTGAGTGAGTGAGTGAGTGAGTGAGTGAGTGAGTGAGTGAGTGAGTGAGTGAGTGAGTGAGTGAGAGTGAGTGAGTGAGTGAGCGAGTGAGTGAGTTGTTTTGCTGCAGATTCATGTAACATGATATTTCTATTTGTTAGTTTCAAATGGTAACTTGACACTTTTGTTGTTCACGGTCAGAATAAACTGGCAAACAAGAAGCCGATTTAGCGGCGCTTCCAGAAAAATGTTTGGACCTATTTTTTCTTAATGAATTCGGGGCATTTTAATATTTCGCATTAATTTCAATTGTTAAAAACGGGAACT
>JAHPZR010051456.1:0-39603 GCA_019787425.1 Platygyra sinensis | reverse complement strand
ATCCAGAGCAGTAGCCATGCCAGGAAAGATTTTAGAGACTGATCAATCATGATGCTTTTGAGTCAAACTATGTGGATCCAGATCTTTAAGGAGCCTTCAAGTGTCGTGCGCCAGTGCACTGTGACTGCTCAGAGCCAAGACTTATTTGGATACAATGTGCTGGAGGTTATGTCATGTGAATTGATCAGGACTCACAGCTTTGCGTCTGTAAACAAGATATGTGCGGCAAGTTTCCCCACTGATTGTAAACAGGGCATCTGTTGAATTTTGGATACAGCGAGAAATATTAAGTGATCATGTCAGAAATAAATACTTATATGTGACGAGATTTCTCTCTACTTTGTGCACTGCGAATGTGTCTTGCCGATTGCACTGTTTCGAAACTGAATACATAAAAAAAGGATAGTCACCATCCTCGACCAAAAGAGAATATGAATTGAGCTAATCTGCTCCATTTATGCCTGTACTAGTGCTAAAAATTTCACGCGCGTTATTCACGACCGGTCCCCTTACCTGTATCGGTTAGCCTTGGTTAGAACAAATTTATCACGAAAGTAATACTTGAGAGGGAAAACTTGACAGAGCAGGTCTTGTGTATGAAAACGTCTTGACGGAGCATATGGAACAATTATCCATATAAAATGTTGTGTGAAAAAATCGCACCAGTTAAACAGAGACCTAGAAGGTGGACGTAAAGCAGTCGTCGAGTACGTTGTTTCGTGGCATCTTATACGACCTTCTTCGCTTGTACAATTTGTTTCCCCAATACATATCATGTGATGAATACTCGGCGATGATTTGATCTTTGTCTGTGTTCATTAAAAAGAGCTGATAAATGCAAGCCACTGTTAGAATATGTCTGCATGATGTATATACTCATTTTAATGAACAGACAATGCCTGCGGATCAATAATCTCCTGAGTACATCACATGATCTGTATTGGGGGAAGAACAAGAATTGTACAAGCGAAAAAGGTACGGATTTGCATCCTAGAGTAACGATTTTGTGCACCACTTTCAGCATATCTTTGTTTCCTTCTGATAAAATTTCTTTTAATATATTAGATTAAAAGAGGATAAACATGGGCCACCATTATTATACCTTACAAATATAGGTCACCATGCGTTTAAGAGAAGGACTTCGATTAGAACGCAGCTTTCATACTTCGCGCCTGTCGGTTCCTTGCTTGTGTGAAGTGATCACTACGTTGTGCAACGTGCACGCGCTCATTTGTGTGCGGCCCTGCGCTAATGCGCGAAATCGTGCGCAGTAGAATGCCCACAAGACGAGACGAGTTTGTTATAATCACTCGTATCGAATGGTTCAATAGTCCAAATTACTTTCGTAGATGAAATTCAAACTGAAAACAATCGTCTCTGGGAATAACACTCGCACACACACAAACACTGACTAACCTGGCAGTTATTCCAGCATCTCCCCCAGGCCTCGTACTGCGGTTTGTTATTTTAGGCTGAATTAAAGTAATGGATCGGACTGAGTGAAGTCCAATTCGGTCCTGATCATGGCGGCAAAAAGCACCGATAGCAGCGCCCTGGGTATGATATAGCATAAGAGTAATACAAAAATAGGACCATGCCGTGCACGCACGTAACTCACAACTTTGTATGTGAATTGCTTCTCCTATCCTTATTGAACTGTAGAGTGATAACAAAAACTGTCAGTAACAAACTGTCCGATAACAAGTTTGGGTATGTCGAGTGTAGTGAAAAAAAGAGTTTTTTAAAACCAGTCATTATCGAGAAATTGTGATTTTCATAAATTCTATCGAAATTGGTCTGCTTGATATGGAAATCTTCAGTGTGATCTACGAAGCGTGTGGTCTAAAAAAAGGCGGAATTTGCGCGCGTTGCTCAGATCCGTTTTGATTGATATTGATGTAAAAAACGGGGAGAAAAAACATTTGTCAGGGAAAGCCTTACAAGAAGCGAGGGATTTCTTCCGAAATATTCTTTGGCATAAATCTCTTCCAAAGTCGTGTTTATTACGGGAAAAAATGAGACAATTGACAAAGATTACGGGAAGGATTCTCGGTAATGACGCGAAGGATGATAGAGGGTCTCACAAAATAATACACTGCCCACTGATGTCAAGTCAACTGAAGCGAAGAGTGTTACTTGTTTGTGCTGCTGTGGATGTCATCGAAACATACAAGACGAGCTTCACCGAGGTATAAAGGCAAAGAGGCGCAAGGATAAGGTAACCCAAACTTTAATGGAGTGCAATGTTAATTTCTGCTTATAAAAGCTATGTAAGACATATTCCAACACTACTTCCCCCCCCCCCCCCCCCTGCCAGAAAGCCACCGAAAATGGAGCTTGTCGGACACCCTCTTCTAACCGGGGGAATTAAAATTTAAAAAACATGCATTGTGGTACGAGAGAAGTTGTTTTTACACGTAAACTACTACATCACCGCGGCAGTCGACTTATGAAACTTATTATAAGAATTTTCCACCGAAGACACTACATCCAAATCCCTCTTAAAAACTGTATATCTTGGTTCAGAAATGTCAAGCGCTATCAATTTAAAAATTTGGCGTTGGGTTGAGGAAATTTTCAAGCTTGGGCATAAGAAGAATCACGTGTTTCTCGACCCCATGTGGAAATTAACGTAACAGAATACAGCCGGCCACTTTTTTAAAGAATGCATCATTCGAGTGGCTCGGCGGCTCGCCAGTCGCGCACGTATGACTCGGCGACGAGGTCCGCAGCGAAGCCACAAAATTATATCCTTTCTCGTTGCGTTTAAACACTCAGTGCGATGGCGAGCCGTCGAGCCGCCGAGCCGCACCTACAAACATAACGTTATGTCCTCACTGCGCAAGCACTAAATTAGATACTTCCTCGTTCTTTAAACAATTATGACGCGACTGGGCGCCCCCCCCCCCCCCCCCCCCCCCCCCCAGACGCCGAGCCGCCGAAGGCCACATAAATTACGATACCATACGTACAGCACCGCTTACCTTGTTTCAAACACCTTGTGATTAACGCGAGCGGCGAGCCGCCGAGCCGCTCAGATAAGAGGACGTAAAAAAAATAGAAGCAGCATCAATTCTGTAGTATGCTCCTTAAAAATTCATTCCTCCGAACTCGAGGCCAGGGCTCAATAAATAACGGACGGTTCACCGGACAATGTCGGCCAAGAGACTATTTTCCGGACAGTAAACTTTGGTTTGGCGGTCATTTTGAACGGCACGTACGCAGGTTCAGAAGTATGTTTCGCTTTATTTCTGAAAATATAAACAGTTAAATCGTAAAATATGCTAGCAGCTGTAGTGCAACAATAGGGACGCGGATTTTTCAAACTTTTCCAAAGACGGAGGACGAAAAATGTCTAGTGGTGGACGGGCGCCTTAGTGTTTTTTAAATACTGGGAAAGTGTTTACAACCACAAATCGCATCCAAGAAGTCGATAAAATTAATATAAAAATATGGTGCAGAGATTAGCGACAGTCTAATGCTATGAGCCATTGCTATATAAACAGAAACAACATAGGAGTTTCTTGACAATTGTTGTTATCACACTAGCGGAGCAGTAGCCCTAGCCACATTTCACAGTTTCATGTTGGAGTAGATGCAGTCTGAGCCCTTGCCTGTGGGAAATGGCAGGATATATCGCCAAACAAATTTAAGTGATAGCATATTTTAAGCGATTAAAACTAATGTATTTCTCACACTTAACCACCAACAACCGTTCCATGCCATGCATAGAGAGTGATATTATTTGCGCATCGTAAATGGGGAATATATATATGCTATCAAATAATGTATAGATCTAGATATTTGACCGGTCAAAAAACGAGACATGACCGAGCTAAAATTGGTTTGAGGTCAACACAGACGGCCACCGCTTCAAAAATTATTTTTGAAGCACTGCTCCGGTATCAACTTTCATAGAATAATTCTGCTTACGAAATTTTGAAGTGGAACCTTGAGACGAGTATTCGATATTTGTGCAGAAATGTGAAGTGATTAAATTAAGGTGAGTGAATCGCAAGCTATTACAAGGTGTGTTTCAGGGCCCCGGGCTGAGGAACGAGATGAAACGGAAAACGTTTTCCACACATGCTGGGACGGTTAAGTGTACAAGGTGTAATGGGGGTTTCAGGTGTAATGTGGCCCTCGGACAAGGTCTGGTGGAGTTTTTTGTTTACCATTCGTGTGCATTTGACTGGGGCATGTCCACTAGCTCGAGTCGAAGTGAGTTTAGAGCTATAGAAATCAAATCTTTGCATCCATTTGATTACAACGTGACTGAGCAATAGGTGTCATATGATGAAAGTTGCTTTAATGTATTTACACATGTCTAACCATTAGTATGCCTGCTATGTTTTTGCGCAAACGTACAAATGTAAACATTCAATTTATCAATTTATATATATGTTGCAGTGCTTTATTTTCTCGGCAGTTTTTTTGTGCCATTGAACGCAAAGACCCCACAGTTACAATATCATTGTTAGTTTGTGAATAAAGGTCAGGCTGCATGGTTTCGCTTGGCATGGTCTCCATGCTGGGGTATGAGAAATAACCTTGATTCCTAAAGATAGATTTGGCTGGCCCAGCCATCTCTGTAGTCGAGCTTACCATATCATTATTTAAAATGGGGGTCAGGACACTGAATACACAACACACACACACAACAGCACACAAATAAAGGACTATAATTACCTTTACACATGTACATATTTAGTGAAATTACCTAGAAAATTATGCTGATTAAGGATCTCATGACCCAAAGAATGCCTGAAGACATACATGGACTGATATGATGCCCCAAGTACCTCAGGTGTATTTCTGGGTCCATGTCCCATTGACCCTCATGCATCTGAGTGAATCCACAATCGACTCCACCCCCAAGCACCCCAGAAGTACCAAGGCAATGAAGTCAACAATCCATTCAGTTTAGTTGGCGTGTAACATATTTAAAAAATCAAGATGCCACTGCACGAAATATACTCTGCATCACATTATGACCACTATAAAGATTTCGAGTTAATGATGATTTTAGAAACGTTCTATCTGTAAGCTTGAGGCCTGTGCAATATGGGTTTTCTTTAGCTGACAAGCATGCCTCACAATCTACAGTTGCAATGCCGATAAGACTAAAATGCACATGTCAGAGAGCGGATGTACAAGGATTAAAGCCCAGCTGATTCCCACACACTCCCCTACACATTCAAGTGAAACTCAACATCTACATTTTGTATCTGAAAATTGAAGATACCAGTACAGGATGTCAATATACAATGGTTTTATATCGCACATACCTTTTCCCACAGCATGTGTGGCGTGTACCCATAATTTCCTAAGAAAAAAATTTTTTTTTTTTTCGAGCACACGTGGTAGAATTGTATGATTCACGCAGACCCTACTACCAAAATGGTTTTGTAGACCCCCGCCTATTAATAAACACTATGCCCTGCATTCCTAGAATGGTTATTCGATAATATTACAAGCAATCAAGTGAAATGTTAAAAAACAAAATTCAAACCTCAGGTACATGTCTTTCGATCAGAAGCTTTGTATATTGTGTAACCCTAACTCACCAGGACAAAAAGACATCCAGATGATAACAGCAGTGCAGATGACATGAAATTATAAAGTTCTGCTTGTAGTTATCATTTAGGATGGTACAACCGCACAACACAGGGCACTGTACGAGACAAAACCATTTAGTTTCAAACATTTGAGGGGGGAGGGGGTGGGTACCCTGGTCATAAGAGGTTTTTCTTTATTTGTTCACTGCTAGACAGAGCTGCGAAAGAGCGGGAAAAGGGGCTAATACACGAGTCGCGAAGCGGGCTGAGAAAGAAAAACCTCTGGGTACCCGGGTACCCCCCCTGCCCCCGACCTCAAGTTGAAAAGGTAAGGCACATCCCTTTGATTGGGTGACCACCTCCTAAACATGATACTGTACCAAGGGACGACTAGTTATTCTCGAGTGCTGTCTGCACAGCTGCTGTTTATCCGTTGAATGTCTTCAACTGGTAGTTCCCCCCTAAAGATGCAAGAGATCTACGAGAAGCTGCGTGATCCGAGGATTGTACCTGAGTTTGAATTTTGTTCTTTTAACATTTCACTTGATTTGCCTTCCACTGCTAAATATTATAACAATACCATTCTAGGAATGCCAGCATAGTGGTTATGTGATGTTCGTGGGACAACCTTATGGTGTAGGTCTGGTATTGATGAAATCGGCTTACCACAGTATTTAGGAAATCGGGTTACGCCACAACATGCTGTGGGAAAGGATGGAAATATAAAACAAGTTGTATATTGACATCCTTACTGGTTCTTCAATTTTCAGTATCAAAATGTAGATGTTGATGTTTCATTTGAATGGTAGGTGGAGGGGTGGATCAGCTGGCTTTAAGACTTGTCTCCGCTCTCTGACATGTGCATTTTTAGTTGATGCGCATGTGAGATTGTGCATGCTTGCACAGCTAAACAACACTATACCAGCCTCCTTAAATAAAAGTCATATACATCATTGCATCTTAATTTATGCAAATGCATTATTTTGCAGTGGCATCTTGGATTTTTTAAATATGATTACCGCCAACCTAAAACGTGTGATTTGACTCAGTCACACTTTGGTTACTGGCTGGGGGCTGCTGAGATCTATTGGATCACTCAGGAGGAAGAGGGTGATAAATGGGGGACTGGACCCAGAAAAACCACTGAGGTACTGCATGTAATAAGTGATCAGTCACTGTATGTCTTCAGGCATTCTTTTGTCATGAGATCCTTGTATAGGAATAAATATTTAGTCTAGGTAATTTCACTAAATATGTACATGTCTTGTAAGTTAATTATAGTCTTTATTTGTGTGCTGTTGGGTGTGTGTGTGTGTATTCAGTGGCTGACCCCATTTGAAATGATGATATGGTTGGAAAGTGACTAGAGATGGTCTGGGCCCGCAAAATCATCGTTAGGAATATTCAAGGTTATTTCTCCATACCCGCAGGGGAGCCATGCCAAGCCGAACCCACTGCAGCCCTGACCTTTATTCAACAACATAACAAGAATTGTAACTGTCTTATCGATGGCACAAAAATTGCCCAGAAAATAAATGCACTGCAACTTAATAATTGATAAATTGATTTTTTAAAACATAAGAGCATATATTTAAGTTTAATACGCAGACATTCATCATATGACACCTTTCTCAAGGCAAAGTGAATAAAGGGATGCAAAGATTTGATTTCATACTCTAAAAATACGTCGCTTCGAGCCTAGGATGGGAATGCCAGGGCAATGACCGATGGTAACAACAAAAACTGGACACTTGTACAGGCTCACATGACCTGAAAACCCATTCATTGTACTTAGCGTCCAAGCAGTGTGTGGGAAAAACGTTTTCCGTTTCCTCGTTCCTCAGCCAGGGCCGGAAAACCACACTGTAAAGCTTGCGATTCACTCACCTTTAATTTTAATTCCAAACTTCCCCCACATTTCTGAACAAGATCGAATACTCTCACAGGGTTCCACTTCAAAATTTCGTATGAAATTATTCTATGAAAAGTTTATACCGGAGCAGTGTCAAAATAATTTTTGGAAACGGTGGCCGGTCGTGTTGACCGGTCAAACCAATTTTAGCTCGGTCATGTCTCGTGTTTGAGCGGTCAAAATATTGAAAAATACTACTTTGAAGCATTTCCCCATTAAGCCAAAAATATCCGCCCTCATAATGCACAAAAAGGTGTGGTTAAAGAGGCATAAATTGTGTTAATCGCCTAAAAAGTGTCACTTAAAATTATGTTGCGATTGCATTTCCACAGGAATGGCTCAGACTGCATTCTACTCGACGTGAAACTTGAAATGCAGGGCTGGCCAGTGATAACCAACGATCAAAAACTTGCTATATTATTTATCAAAAATGCTCACTTTAACCGTATAGTTAACTCTTGTTAGACATATGGTTTATACGTTAATTTTGAAACGACTTACGCTGGATTGCAGAGATTATATAGGCTGTACAACACTTTCAGTAGTTAAAAATAAACCACTACCAGGCCCGTCCACACGATCCGGATATTTTCAAAAACTGACTGTCTCTCGTGTATTTGTGAAAAAGATTGAAAAATTCCTGCGTCCTATTTTGCCACACTACAGACTGACTGTGATATTTTATGATTAAACTGTTATATTTTCCAGAAATAAAGCAAACATTTCTGGAACCTGCGGTACGTGACCGTTCAAATTGTGACCGCCAAACCACAAAGTTTTGTCAGGACAAAATATCATCTTGGCCGGACATTGTCCGGATGATCACGGCGTTATGATTGAGCCCTGCCGGAGTCGGAGAATGAATTTTTTAAGGAGCAACTACAGAAGAAGGGAGACATTTTTTACGTCTTTTATCTGACGAGTGCTGCGGCGAGCTCGCCAGTCGCCGATATAGGGTTTTGAAAGGAAACGGGTTAAGGTATCTAAATACTAGTGGTGTTTTCTCTTTCGGCAGGGCTGGGCGGCTCAGCATATTCAGTCACAGCGTTATAAGTGTTGTCTGTAAAGAAACGATTCCCTTGTTTAACGGCTATTCTATTTAGTTGGCTCGCGGCTATAATTTAGTGCTCGGCTGAGCTCGACGCTAGCCAGTGCACCTGAGTGTTTATAAGATGACACGCACGCAAAAGGTATATAATTTTGTGGCTCGGCGGCTCGCATCCGTCAAGCGACTGGCGGAGCCGCGAGCCACTCGAATGATGGCATCTTTAAAAAAGTGGGCGGCTTATTTGTAGTTAATTCAAGTGTCGAAACAAGGATTTTAGTTATGATACAAGCTTGAAATGATTCCTCAACCACAAAAGCCAAAATTTAATTGCGATAGCGCTTACATGAGTCTGAACAAAGATATAAGTTTTAAGAGGGATTGGAGGAGTTTGGTGTGCCGGAAAATTCTATAATAATTTCAGACTGCGGGGTATGTAGTATTTTACGTTGTAAAAACAACTTCCTAGACAGAATACATGTCTTTTAATTTTAAATTCACCCACTGGTTTTCTAGAGAGGGTGTGTCTCTGTCCGAAAAGCTTCCATTGTCGCGAGTGACGGCAATTTCTGCGGGATTTAGTGAATGGGATATGGTCTAACAGATTGTTTGTAAGCAGAAAATTAAGATTTGCACTCCAAGTAAAGTTTGTTACCTTACAATGCGCCTGTCCTTTTATACCTCCACGGTGAAGTTCGTGTAGTGTTGATGGACATCCAACGCAGCACAAACAAGCGAAAGTCCTTTCATTGAACTTGAACACTTAGGCGTGTTATTTGAGTACACTTCATTTCGATCTTCCCGTAAATCTTTTGTCCCAATTGTCTCATCATTATTCCGTAATAAAAAACGACTTTGGAAGAGAACAATGCACAAAAGAAATATTCGTCAGAAGACAATCGACCGCGTGTTTGTGTCTCGACAGGTTTTTTCCCGGTTTTTTTTATATTACTCAAAAATTGGTGAGCAACGCGCGGAAAAGTTTCCCGCCCTTTTTTAGACCAACGCTTCGTTTAGATAACACTGAAATTTCCATAGCAGCAGACAATTTCGGAATAGAATTATGAAAATCACAATTTCTCGATAATGACTGGTTTAAAAAACTCTTTTTTTTCACTAACTCACATACCAATTGGTATCGGACAGTTTGTTACTGAGACAGTTTGTTATGTTACAGTTCAATAAGGATAGGATAAGCAATGACATAACAAAGTTGTAGTTACGTGGCGTGGACGCATGTTCCGATTTTGTTATTACCTTAATGATATCAGACCAGGGCGCTGAAAACGGTCTGTTCCGCCGAATGCTCAGACCATGAATGGACTTGTCACTCAGGTCCTATTACAGATAATTACTTATAAATTCATGCCTAAAATAAGCAACCGCAGTACGAGGCTCTGTGGGGGGAGTGGTGGAATATAACCCAAGAACAGTGCTATAGTTAAATCACACAGTTTGGGAGTTTATATTCCGCCACCAAAGCGACAGAGGCCATTATTGTTTTAGGTTGAATTTCAATATCTATCGAAATGAATTGGACTAGTGTGACCATTTACGTATACGAGGTGATTATAAGCATAAACTCCCCCCCTGGTCTCGTGCTTTGTTTTGGGCATTCCTACTGCGCACGATTGTCGAGCGTAATTATGCCCCGCGCGCGCAAAAAAATGAGCGCGTGCACGTGCACAACGTAGTGATTTCCCACAAGCAAGGCCCGACAGCGAAATAAAAGCTCGTTTTCTCTTTAAACGCGATGGTCGACCTATATTTTTAAGTATAATAATGGTGCCCATGTTCTACTCTTTAATCTAAATAAATAAAAGAAATTTATCAGAAGGAAACAAAGATATAGCTGAAAGTGTGCAACAAAAGTTACTCTAGATTGCAATATTAGACCTTTTTCGTTGTACATTTGGTTTTCCCAATACAGATCATTGTGATGATACTCAGGAGCATTTGATCCGTCTTTGTCTTGTCATTAAAAAGAGACATGCAGACGTTATTCACACGGGTTGCATGTTATCTCTTGTTAATGAACAACAAGAATAAAATCTCCAGGGTAGCATCACATGATCTGAAGTGGGAAAACAACATTGTAAAGCGGAAAAAGTCTATTATGACCACGAAAAACAACGATCTCGACGAACGGACTTTACTTCCACCTCTAGCTGTTTAAAATACTGATACAAGCAAGATTGGAACGACACAGGCACCTTATAGGCCGTTCCACGCAGCAATTTTTATATTTACGTGAATTACTTGTTTAGTCAGTAAGTTAGCATACCAACACAGAGCATTCTCACTCTGGCTAATTGTCAAGTTTTCTCTGCAACAAGATATACACCCAGTACTTCGATAAACTGTGGCTAAGCACACAGCTAATCGCGAACATGTGAAATCGTTCGTGTTGTTCGAACCGATGAGGAACCTAAACGCGCCGTGGATTTTTTAAACTCATAGTCCGAGCACTGTGCTAGACTAACACGGGCCATAAATGGAGCAAAGATTAAGTAGGCTCTTCTTATCGACAAATCGTCTGTTTTGCGAGGATGTGTGACCTATCTTTTTGTATTGTATTATTCAGTTTCGAACACAGTGCATGCAGAGAACAATTCAGACAAAGTATCGTATACGAGAGAAAAAATCTTCGTCAGTAAGTTTATTGATGAATCACCTTTAATATTGTCGCTGGAAATACACAGCCTGTTTACAATCAGTGGGGAGAACTACCGCACATATCTTTTAGCAGACACAACGCTGAGAGTCTGATCAATTAACATGATACCTCCAAGCACAATTGTGATCCCATGTAACAATGGATTTACTATTGAAGCATAGTCCACAGGTGAGGCACTGGCGCAACTGAACACGTGAATAGCTCCACAAATAGATCGCTGATTCCACAAGTGTTTGAAGAAGCCCAGCATCAATGATGACTAATCTAAGAATTGCACTTTGCTGCCAATGGCTGAATGCTCTGGATCAATCGTGAAAAAGTTTGATAGAAAAGTATGCTGGTTATGAAAGATGCGGAGGCACAGTGGCCAAGTGATTAGACCGAGTATGCAGAAGGGGTGGGTCAAGCGGCCCGGGTTGAAGCCCGGGCTTGGGACATTGTGTTGTGTCGTTGGCCAAGACACTTTACTCTCACAGTGCTTCTCTCGACCCCATTCTAGCTGTTACGGTCCCGGGAAAGCTGAAAAAAGCTATTCAAGTAGTGTGAGTAGCATCTCCTCCAGGGAAAAATAGTTGTTCTCCAAGCTTTTGCTTCAATTGCTACATTAGTCGGAGTTATGCCACCTTTCTCTATTGATCCTTCTAAATTCCAAGGACTTCAGGTAAACTGTAGTCTCTGAAAAACCCCTTTGCTGTAATTATACGCATTTAAATCTCTTCTTGTTCACACTTTGTGTGTCTCATTTCATCCCCCATCTTGTGTTAGGTTCTGGATGCTCTTAAAGCCCAAGGAATGTACGAAAACTCTATAATAGTGTTTAGCACTGACAATGTGGACCAGCTGATGGTGTAAGTCGGAACACAGCTTGTAATTACCACTGAGGGGAACCAAGTATAGTTTGTGGAAGGTGAGTCATGGCAAAAAATAACTTATTAACGACATGAAAACACTGTAAGTGATAAAACAGATCTTGCAAATAGGACACAAAATAGAAACCGACTGTAGATTTACACTGATTCCCCTTCTTGTCTTGCAAGCAAAGGGCACTGAAAATCCTTTGTAATTCCCATCATTGGATTAAAGCCGGCTTAATTGTCCAGTTGATCTGCACTGACCACAAAAAGGTGTTAGTGTAGTTAGAATTATTAATGTGTGCCGCCATGTAAGAAAAAGATTCTTGTACTTAACTTGCTCGAAACACTCGTGTACTAAGGTGGCCCTAGTAGAAGAAGCCTACTCATTATGGAGGAATCCTATGCAGCTATTTTGACCTGGTGTGGGAAAAACTATTACTTGACATATTTCTTAATGAACTCAGTTCTAATTAAGCAGTGTCCTTGAATAGGGCCTTGCGTCAAAACGTCGAAAAATTCAATAAATGCCGCAGCGTTTTTCTCAGTAGAGACGATATTCAACCGCTTCCGGGTTCCACTTCAACAGGAGGTGTACGAGGGCATCCTTCATCCACAGTCCCCTGTTGGCATCCAAAGGCGAGTGAGCATGGACCTAATGCACTTGTCCGATTGGCTGCCTACGCTGTACGGGCGCGCAGGAGGGGACGTTAGCAGCCTTGATACAGACGGGTATGATATGTGGCCTACAATGTCAGAAGGGAAAGCGTCTCCGAGGCAAGAACTGGTGCATAACATTGACCCTAAGTCGTGGACGGCAGCCATTCGTTATCAGCAATGGAAACTTTTGGTGAATGAAAGTAAGACATATTATTTTGCTTCCTTGTAAGTATTCATTCAACAAGAAGTTTGTGATTCGGAACTGTTCCAAAAGAACGCGACGCCCGGGTTGCTCGAAAGGCGGCCAGCTGGGAAACGCTATCCACCATGTAACAGCGGATAGCATGGTTTGTTTTGTGAACACTTACCTACTGGACAATGTTTGTCAATCAAGAAAAAAATGTAACAATGACTAAAATTTAGGCAGTCGATATATGCAATTACTAACCACTCAGCTGTGTTCTATTCCGCGAATCGTATTGGCTTTTTCATCGTTCTCTATCCGAGGATAGACGACGATCGTGCGCGCTGCTCTTTAAATTGAAACTTAGGCTTTAAAATACAAAAATTGTAGTTCTTTTTGCTGTAATCCTTTAGACTGTCTACCAAAACAATAACACTTCTCGCCCTCGTTTTCGACGAGCGATAGTCAACTCGGGTTCGTCTCGTTGACTATCCGCTCAAAGAAAACTCGAACTGGTAGTTTAATTGTTAATGAGACGACGTATGTCAAACTCAGTTGGAAAAAAACAGTTAAGGATTCCGGCCACAAGAGAAAGCAGATCATTTCGTCATAAATTCCAACAACTCAGTCCCCTGACCGCCTCATAGCTTTTTTGTGAGTTTAACTGGGATTGATTGGCTACAGAGGGCCTTAATCGAACCCCACTTACCAGAAATTACTTTTAATTTTGTTAACCCATCAATAATAGGCCACGGTCATGATGGATGGTATCCACCACCAGGTTTGGAGGAAAACGCACAGCGCCCGCGCAATATCTCTAGCACCCACCCCACCCTCAAAAACGCCGTGGTAACGTGTGGACCGCCGCCTGCCGAGCCAGCAAAATGCGGCAAAAAGGACGGACCTTGTCTCTTCAACATCCTAGAAGATCCTTGCGAATACACCAATTTAGCGCAGAAAGAGACCGACGTGCTCAATAACATGTTGAAGCTGTTGGAGAAGTACAAGTCAACTATGGTACCAATACGGAATAAACCATATGACGAAAACGCCAATCCCAAATATCACAATGGTTTATGGACGGCATGGTGTGACGAAAAGCCAAATGAGAACTGTGGAGAGTAGTGTGTGGTGCTTAAACAAAAATATGCACTCAACCTCGTTCCCAAGTTTCTTTCCAGTAACTGGAAACGAGGTTGGAATATTTTCTATGATAACGTTGCTTACGTTTTATGTCGAGTAAATAATGCGGGCCAGTACCAGGGTACAGGGGGGTTGGAATTTAGCAGTTATTAAACGTCAAATGAACCAAAATTTAGACATCTTTTCTTCAGCCATTTTTAAGTGACGAAAGTTTAAAAAACATTTAAAAGGAAACTTACGCGGAAATCTTACTCTCTGAGCCGTGAAAAGGAGTAAAAAAAGTTAAAAGTACGAAGACAGCCGATGGCTTCACGAAAACGTTTTCAAAATGACCGCGCACTTTAATGGAGAGAACGGAACTGAGACTCTGCTTTGTGACGTCACTGTTGTCTTAAACATTGCCGTGTTTCTGCGTAAGTGCGTCGTTCTTGGGGAAGGTTTTGGATCTAAATACAAACCTTACAGTTGGGAAATGGCTGAGAAGTTCGCCCGCTGCTCCGCGGAAATTATTGGCTTGTTTTTCGTTGTTTTTTTTTTGTCAAATTTCCGGCTTGCAGCGTACCGCGTCTTTCTTGAGTAGAAGTTGACAACGCTTGAAGGAGGGTCTCAACAAAACTCTGCCGCAATAATTTGTTCGAAGCTGTCTTCGATAAAGTGCTCTGCGCAAACGAATGCTTCATTCGAGAGCGTAAAGCAATACTTTCCATTTTTATAAGCCATTCTCTTTTAAGTTTTGGGTCCTGGGTGAGCTTCAAAGTGTTGACTTTGGATTTTGAGTAGTATTTTCTTTGAAGTTCACTCTGAACTTGAAACCAAAAACAGTTCAAATTTCCCGCATTTCTTGAAACAGTGACGTCACAAGTTCTACGATTGTGAAGGATGAAAAACAGTGATTTTAAGATTCCAATATCTCCGAAATGCTTCGTCCGATTCACTTGAAACTTCAGAATTTGTTTAATTTATACTTAATGAACACATTGGACTCAAATGAAAAAAAAAATTTCTAATTTTTGGTTCATTTGACCTTTAAATATTTGTATCTATAGTCAGTAGAATTTTGAAAATGCAGCAATCACTAATCGATTTGAATTTTTTTTTTGAGAAAACCTCGAACAGGGAAATCACGTGATTATCGTAACGTCGTCATTTTCGAAAAGCTAAATTTTCAAAATGTTTTCGGTGGTCTACACGATCATGAAAAGCCGGCGTTTTCAAATTCCTCCGGCTTGAAGATCGTTTTAGGAAATCTTTTCTGTGACGGATTAGTGTACATGATAGGCCTAACTGTAGAAATAAAGCTGCGTTTTCAGATTTCTCCAGCGTAGTGTGGACGAGGTTTAAGTGAAAGAGCTTCGCGTTTTTGGTAACTTTTTGAAAATGTGATTCATTAAAGTTCCTAGCATTATGCAACAACTGCTGCGATTCCTCAATTAATTGCCGTTTGTGAATAACTCCTTAGGTGAACCATTTATAACAGCGAAAATATCGCTGTCAAAAGGGTAACTTTTCATGGATGGGGACCATGTCGTTAGCAGAGGCCGCGCAACTATTTTTTTAGAACCAAGAAATCGAGACCAGTAAAAAATCGGAAGGTGAACCAGCATTACCCTCTCTAAGTGTATTTAAAAACTGCAATCTCGTACTTAGAGTCTTCGTTCCTTACTGCGCGCACTGGCTTGGCGAAACGCTGGTCAATGGGAACGAAGACGCTGGGTACATGAGTGTAGAAACTGAACGCAAGCGCCCAATCAAATTCCTAGATCCGGGTTTTGATTTTGTTCAGGTTTTCAGGCCAACCTCGTCCCAGGCCCTTCTCTACTTTTCACATTTTGAAAATCGTCGCGAAGGCTCTGGGGACAAGTTTGGGCGTTCGGCGTTCGGCGTTCGGCGTAAGGGAATTAGAAGCGAAAAGAGCTATGGAGACGAGAATGGTTCGGACACCTGCTTGAAAATACGTGGCCACTGGGATCACGATCAGGACCTAAAATTGTTGGAAATTTCTATTTGTGCCTGCGACTCAACATGATCTCCTCTTTGAATTAACCATTATCGTTAATTCTCAAGTTCCTTTGAATTTACGATGATAGTTAATTTAGAACACTAACAGTCTGAAAGGAATTCTGGGAAGTAAGCATTTTTGTTGAAAAAGGACAATCATCAGTGTCCGGACAGGACTCGAACCTACGAATCTTCGCTTTCTAATCCTATCCTCTAACCATTAGATCACCACGTTGCTGTTTGGACAAACCTCGATTTTAACACAATATAATTAATGCACTTATTCTACACCCTGTAGTAAGCATATATAATTACTCGCTAAAAAATAATTTCAGAAAGTGGAAAAGATCGATCACCAAACTTTAACAAAAAGCTAACCATTGAATATCTGCGCTTAAGGCTAATCAGTGTAGATCAGTGATATTCTATACAAAACTATCGAATATTTAACAATTATTCACCGAAGTGGAGGTAAATATCCACCACTCTCACCGACACTGAGGTGAATAATTGTTTTAGTATATACCACACGAGCTGAATGACTAACGGCCAACAGAGTAACTTTATTTGTGATAACGTACCGACAAAAGCCATTTTGTTTTTCTTCGGCTGCTCGGAGGTGAATAGTACTTGGCTAATTACCTCCGAGCTAGCCAATCAGCGCGCGCGAAAAGTACTATTCACTTGTGTGGTATATACTAATTAGTTAAACTTCTTCCCGTCGTCTCGTTCTTCAGTGGCCTAGTGGTAAGTAGCCGAACCTACAAGCGGCGGGTAGTTCCTGGTTCAAATCCAGTCCAGATAATACGAATTTTTTTCAATTTGTAGTTTTCTGAAATATCCTGGGAAACAGTGTTCTAAATTAACTATAATCTTGAAGAGTTTACCCGAAGGGACTGGTCGCAGGGACTTGTCCCACAAACAGTTCACACGAAGCGTTTGGAAGAACAAGTCGCAAGCACTTGACCCAAAAATTCAAACTGGTTTGAATTCGTGAGACTAGTCGCGCCGGAGGGACCAAAGTTGGTCCCACGAAAAGGGACCCCTCGTTAGATCACCTACGGGCGAGAGAGCTTTCCTGCATAAATATTATTATTAACATTAAAAATGGCCAGTTCACACGATGGGACTTAATTGTTCCGCGACTTGTTGCAGGGACTAACAAATGCACCAGGTTGTCATGCCATCAAACTTTTCGACGAGCATCCTTGACCTTCTCATGTGGAGTTCCTGTTGCTCAAGTGATTTGGTTCGACGCTGGTTCACAAACTGCTGTTAAATTGCTTTAAAACCTCTAAAAACACAGAACTAAAATAAAAGATACAAATAAATTACAAAATAAGTTTGCATAAATAACAGGATATAAAAACATCTTACACGCTTCGAAAGTTACAACAGTGAAAGGAAAAAAATAAGATCGATTTACAAATAACGTTAAAACGATGTCGTATGCAACTTGACTTTATCTGAAGCCTTAAATCTTAAATATACAATTCACAAGCGATGAAATTGAATTTAACCGAGTAAGGAGATACAAACCGCTTACATAAACAAACTAGAATAGCGTGAAAAACAATTACCTTGGTGCTGCCTTGATCACCAGAACAATAATAAACATAGAGAAACTTGTTAACTTGGGGTGAATTAAAAGATCTTTCGTCAAATGAACTTGGTAACGAAAAAATTAATCTTTATAACGGTAGTTGGTTGTCGCGGCGCTTACGCGCGAGTTTTCCCGACGCCGTAGAACTTACTAGAAAGATCTGGCAACAAAGGTAGCGCAAGCGCAAAACAACTACGCTTGAAAAAGCCTTAAACTACTGAACATACGTTTAAAGAAACTTTAATCCTTTAAACGAAACAACATTTGGTCATGCGCCGTTGGCCTAAAGATTTCAGCTAATTTTTAGTGTGCAGTGGTTAGAGGTCGTCTACGAAATGACGACATTTTTTTCGTTTCTTCAAAGATTTGAAGGAAAATTATGGTGCAAATGGATAATTCTTGAGAAGGCTAAACGAAGAACGTTTGTTTCTTGACTTCAAAAAAAGTTGAAATATTGAAAAAACCTCATGCACGCATGCACACAACTGTTTTAAAAGACAATTTAATCCCCGAGATGTTTTGAATACGTCGAGAAATGATTAGAAACCGCTGTTTGAAGTAAATTTTACTAATTCTACTACAATCGCTCTCGATTTCTATGAGGTGATAGTTGATTCATCAACTTTCACCTCAAAAATCTCAAGTTTATAATCAAATTTATTATTATTATTATTATTATTATTATTATTATTATTGTTATTTTTGCCATATCAATGTTGATTCTGAGGGATTGAAATTTTCATGCAAGAAACAATTTCTACTGAAGAATTCTGTACTATAGCATTATATTTCTATTTCTAGGGTCAAATCTGTCACAACAGAAGAAAAGAAAAATTTGATCGTGAAGTAAGTCATTTAGAAGTTATTCTACTAGTATTGGTTGCTTTTATGGAGTTTATTCAAATTAATGAAGTTGTAATGTCGTTTATAAATAAAATTAGTTGTATTATATACAAAAAATTATTATTATTATCATTATTATTATTATAATTATTATAATTATTATTATTATTATTCTCAACGTCATTATTATTTTCATTATCATTATAATTCTCATTATCATGATATTGAATTTATGGAGACCTCGGAAAAAATCCGAGTCCCAGATGGGATTTGAACCCACGACCCTCCGTGATCTAGTCGGATGCTCTAACCACTGAGCTACTGGAGACTCTATGGTGAGCAAGGGTCAATTTGTGGGTCTCGACTGGAGCCGCATCGTGCGGTTACACAGCCAAGTAATGACTGGCACACAAAAACTCACTAACAGCATCGCGGTGTCACATTAAAGCATATCAAGATAAACTCACTAACAGCATCGCGCTGTCACATTAAAGCATATCAAGATGCAGCCAACCAACCTCCAAAGTGAGTATATTAAAGATGAAATAACAACAACATGATATTGAATTTATGGAGACCTCAGAAAAAAAATTCAATATCATGTTGTTGTTATTTCATCTTTAATTATCAGTATCATTATCATTATTTACTATAGTTACTATTACATTTCTCTGTAAATTTTGTAGAAATACATTTTTCATTCGAGGGCAAAATAATTACTATTATTATATTTACCATAAAAGATGTTTCTAGTATTAAAAATATCGTCATCATCATCATCATCATCATCATCATCATCATCATCATCATCATCCACATCATCATCTCTCTAGCCCAAGTTGTTCCAAAGGTGGACAACGCTATTCCACTTATTACTTAGCAATCAGAAGATGGTCAGTGGTTTTCAATTGAGTGTCATAAAACCAAACCCAAACCAATTACTTACTTATTGATTAGACTACTCATCAGCCATCTCAAACCGTAGTAAAAACAAAACCAAAACCAGAGTATTTGTCTGATTACTTTCAACACTCAATTGAAACCTGCCCCAAGTGCTACCAAAACAAATCACACCATCCACTGGATAGTGATTTATCCAGTGCATAGCATTATCCACCTTTCAAACTAAAAATAGTACTCTTAGCAATGTTGCACGCGCAAAATTTGTTACTGACGCCTGCGTCACTTTAAGTGTCGTACATCGCGCGCGTACAACTTAACTGCTGCAGCTACAGCTCCCCTCGGAATTCCAAATGACCAAGAGGAAGTGATCCAGTGAAGGAGTGGTGGAATGAAATCATCCCACCAGTACAACTTGTAAAATATAAATATTTTCAAGTTAAACACCAAGCACTTTAGGCAGGCAAAACTGGATATCCCTGGCATATGGTATATCCCATGCAGCATTACTGCAGTGAGAAGTTCAATTATATATCCATAGTGCAAAACTCCAGTGAAACACAATCTACAAAGAACACGAGAAACTTCCATTCCTTCCGAGACTCCTATATGAAGTTCCCACTGGTGGCGCTCACAACCGCTGGCATCAATAACACAGACCATCTGCTGAGTGGAACTGAAGCATTTACACTGACTGTTTTAAGTACATCCAAGAAGAAGCACACTATTAATGGATCCTCGTTAATTCTTCAACAACTTTCACTAGATCTTTGACAGTACACTCTTTCTTCATACCACTACCATCATCAATCTATGGGCAAAAATAACACCAGCAAGCATCAAAACTTGTGCTGATTGGGCAAAAGCCATGCTCTTCAATAAAAATCCACACCGAGCTTTATTACTGAGCAGATGTTTTCAAATCATTTCAAACATTTGCCGCTAAACCTAATCAATTTGCTTGTTTATTTTATTTTAGAATAGAGGTGAGAGCTGAAACTTCAAGGGTGCTTTCTTTACCAGGTATAAAGACACCCATTCAATGTACTCTATTTCCCAACTGCCTAAAGTCACGCACGTATCTGAGATGACCTCAATTTGATAGTTTTTTCTAAAAATATAACTCTAATTTTACAATAGAACAAATATTTCAATAAAACAACACAAAACAGGACTTACTTGTAGTCCCACGACCACCTGCTCCATCTTTGCCCGCGGGAGGTCTAGATACCTTTCAATGAGATCTCCGTCCACGAAGCCGACAGCAGGCTGAGTTCTTCGCTTATTAGAAAAGGCGCGCCAGGTGGAAAGAAGTCAAGGAAGATATTATTCACTGATAAGTATTTGCTTAATCTAGGTTCCAGACCCCTCACCACTAGTCATGTATTAAAGGAGGTACATCACGGTTTATGTATCTTAAGGTCATTCATCAGTATTGCAATGTGCATCTCTACTGCGCATAATTTCACGCATGATCAGCAAGCACACTTTAAAAAATGGTGGCTTTTTCTTTACGGCTGGACCTCGTAAAAGAAGTAAATTGCCATTTTCTCGAAAACCAGTACAGTGACCATCATTTTTTTCTTTTGTTTTGAATTGAGTTATCAATTTTTCTATGTAAAATAAATATGGACCAATTCTCAGTGTAGAACAAGGAACAATCATTAGAAACGTGCCTTAAGCAAGCAATTGTGACTTTCTGTATAATCATGGTGTTATTATAAGGATTTATGGGGTATAAACAAGGTGCTGTTGCTCCTAAAGGTCGGCACACGTGAGGGGACTAGTCCCTGCGACTCATCTAAGCGTTATTCTCATCCCTCTTAAACTATTCTAGTTTAGATATGGTGTTCAGTCCATGCGCGGATAATGTCACCACGCACATTTCGTGGATGGTTTCGCGAAAATGCGTGTACAGCCGCTTGAGTAGTCAACGTGGGTAAAATTTGCGGTGGAGAATTGCCTACATCTAGCCCCTCCTGAGATTTCTAAAGATGAGACTGATCCAAAAATGACTTAAGAGGGACTAAGTAAGGCCCATAATAAAAGGAAAAACATTCTCACTCTTTGATTAAACAAGCTCAACTAAACTGAAAATTCCTAACTTCATGTTTGAAAATGAAGAAATAACAGAAAATTGAGAAAGAAATGCAAAGGATATAATCCATGTTCAATCTTCCCTACACTTTTAATAACTTTACCGAGTTTCCCTTGGACTTGCGTCAAGAAGTTGCTAAGCTCTTTTGGTAACTGGGCGACAATTCCTGTGTGTTAAACCATGTAAATATCGTTAATAAGGAGGCTCTTAAATGACTATCATAGAACTGTCTTCAGTTACACCTTGCTTACACAAATAGCAGTAACCTTCACATCAATAGTGCCCGTCTGCGGAAAATACCCGGATGGATAGTACTCGTCTGTGAAAATTTTTCTCCAAACCAGTGGGTTTGTAGAAAACAAACAATTGAAATTGGATGGAGGGGGTTTTGTCTGTTTTGTTTTTCAAATATTACATTTGGCTTAACGGTTTTCATCTCAAAAAGTTGAAAATAATTCAATCGATTTTTGAACTTGCATGCAGAAGAAAATCTAGAGCAGAATAATAAAGACAATAGAGTGTTTATGTCTCGGAACTATCGGTCTGATGATTGCCCCTTGGAAATTCGATATTCTTAAAACTAGCATATTCGCTTCTCGGGCCAATATTTGTTTTAAGAACATCAAATTTCCATGGGACAACTATCAGCCAATAGTTCCACGACAGAAACACTATTGTTTAAATAGGTATTCTTAGGTTTTGTATTTCTCCTCTATAAGTAGAGGGTTATCCCCCGGCTAAAGCAACTAGCACATTTTAATAAAATTATTATAATTAGACAAAATTTTCTTGACGTTTTGTCAAAGTTATCATTATAATTGTAAATCTTAACTTAGTCACGAAGTTTCATCACAAAAAAAAATTGTCAGTATTTCATCCATTTCTCGGAACAATAAACCTGACCACAGAGCTTCTCAGCTGCGAGTTCACGCAAACAAAAAGAAATTCGAGTAAAACTCTGCCATTTATTACATAGCCCATTTTATAACTCATGCATCGTCTCTTTCTACGAGACTAACAATTAAGAATTTTCTATCTGAGGAGTCAAAAACAACCTTGTATCTCATTATGGAGATCTCAGGAAGGACAAGGTCATCTCAGCTCAATATTTGTTTGCATCATTTCCTGGTTTAATGAGCTGAGAGTAAGAACTATATGAAGAAGTTAAGAAAACCTCTCACCAATTGCGCCATTGACGGTACCAAAAAGTATGCAGCCGTGAAAAGGTGTAGAACCTTCACTAGGGTGTTCCATTACTAGAGATCCTAAGTGAGAGAACACAAAATGATGAAACAAGTTATTTCATCTTCACACTACTTAATGTTGACTGAAATACCTCTGACAACACCACCTAATATATATTGGTCACGGGGAGATGGAAATCAGGCAAAGACGATCTCTTAAATTGTTTTTTTGTTACTTTTGTATACTTAATCGTTGAATTTGTTGTTTGATGTTGTTGTTTTTTTTATTTTACGCAGGACCCATGTTGATGTTGTTAAATGGCTATCCTGCATAAATATGTTTTATTATTATTATTATTATTATTATTATTATTATTATTATAATTATAATTATAATTATAATTGTAATTGTAATTATAATTGTTATTGTAATTATAATTGTTATTGTTATTGTTATTGTTATTGTTATTGTTATTGTTATTATTAGACTATTGGGGACGATTACAAGGCCAGGTTTCCATTTTACTCTAGCCTCATCCCTTCCCTAGCCTGCTGTTCCTGAACAATCAAAGAATTTCCGTCTGTGACAAGTTTCTGCTAAATTTTCCTGTCGTTTTACTCAGGAAAATAGATCCATGAACACATTTGAGACAGGAAATTTGTCCTTTATCCTCACTGCTTCAAATTAGACACATTTTCCGTCAAAACAGTTAGTTTTCAGTCTGTAATATGAATTTGGCTACTTTTAAACTTGGCTGGCAGTCCCGACTGTTAAATCAATGCTCCCTACTGAGTCACATGCATTATCTTGGGACTCTCTCTGGCTAGCACTAGACGACGAATAGTTTATTCATTCTTGCTCACACAGGTAACAGTAAGCATACCGTGTCTAAAGACGTCAACAAATTCTCCCAGGTGGAACCGCCCAGCTTCTTGAAGATAAGATCTGTCATCATCAGTCGCGGAGTCGCTGTCCTTTTGACACGTGAACAGGTTGAACGAATTTTCTGCTCCCAGGAAAGTATCGTCATCAAGGATCTCCACAGCTGTCATCCAGTTTGGGCAGTAATCATGTGCAACCTGACAAGAACCAACGAAAGAAAAACGTTTGTAAACTCCACCACAAGTTATCAACTATAGCTAACTCATACCGAGAGCCCACGTCCTCCTTGGCCAGCGGTATACAAATGAAAAGCCACTGCTGGTTAGGAGGAACGCATGCTCTGGTTTTGAGACTGAACAATCCCATAAAATCATCCACTGTGAAAAAATAAAATATTTCCAAACATTACCTCTTCTAAACTTCCTTCCATTGCCTTGTAGGCTAGTAGGGTCATGGATCTCATCAAGTCACCAACCTGGAGAGGAAAATACCTTACTATTAAAATAAATTCTCACAGTTTGTTCAGCAACTAAAAGTAAGAATTGTTTTGAGACCAGTTAAATTAATTTGTGTATTTGGTTCTGTCAAGAGAGAAGTACAAAGAGCAAGGACAATTTTTGTCTGACCAGCCAACTGTAGAGCTGCTGTTTTTGCATTCAAAATCAACATCTGTCTGGTGGTGTTACCACAAAGGTGAGGAAACCAGAGCAACTTTCCTTCCATTAGTCCATTGCTTGTTTGTTTGTTCAGAAACAAGAGCTTAGCTTCTTTTACCCAAGCAAATGAGCTGAATGAATTAATCTCATGATGGATAAATGTACCACCACTTACCAATATAAAATCCCCTTTGGACTTAAGATATAAGGCCAAGATGTTATTCAAAAAGCTGCACACTACTCGTAACTCCTTATCTAGCGTCCACTCGTATATATTGACCTATTGAAGAACAACAACCAAATTATTTTTTTAGTCTTAATTACTAATCAAGAACGCAATAAAAACCGTCTAAAATTAAGTGATCTCATTCACTGTCAGTATAATCTCGCTGAAAGTACTCTCATACACCACAAACAAGCACTTCAAGTCATCTACGCCCAAGACAAAGTCGAGCCTGAGGCAAATAATATTATTGTTTTAGTATAATTTGTTGAAGTGAATATCAAGAACTACAAAAATAACCCTTTGGCACCCAGGGTAGTATGCAGCCACAGTTTTAATAATAAGCTTACATGTACATCGACTGTAAATCAAGAAGGAGTAACTGCAGAATACCCTGCCGCATCGAGTGCATTTGTGAAAAGGGCTGGCTACTAGGCTCGATTACCAGCACTGTTTTGGGAAAGCATAGACTAGACACAAGAGAGCGGAAATCGAGCCTAGCTGGCTATGCAATACGCAACAATAATAAATTCAAGGTGGCGATGTATCTTATGTAACTGGCTACGTAGACTATGAGTAGTCCCACTTTTGCTTAGTCCGTTGAGTGAGACATGAAAGAAACCCAAGAGAAAAACAATGGCCGCGCGAGATCCTGGGGGATTAAAGAACAAGGTATATTTTAATATGTGCATGTTCATCTCATTGTGTACCGTGTAGCCAGCCCATAACATTGCTGTGCCATTTTGAATTTATTTGTCTCTTGAATAAATTTAACTCTTCTTTCAATTAATTATTTTCTGAGTACCGCATAGCCAGCTACGTGGAATTTACCTCGCGTGGCGGGGTATTCTGCAGTTAAGCCTCAATGGCTTCAATTTAGTCATCAAGTTCGGCAGTAAAACAAACAGACGAAACACTACGATAAATAAATTCATCCGGTACCTTTGTTTTATCATTGTTATCTTCATTCACAGTTGTCATCATCACTTAAAAATGAGCAGCTTTAGTTTGAAGAAAAAAAATTTTGGTCAATCGATCAGCTGGCGATCAACGTAACCACTGCGTTTTAATAGGATTCTTAAAAGCCTTGAATACGAGCTCCTGAAAAGATTTCTGGTCCAAGGGCGACAGAAGTCTTTTCAAAATTCTCCATCCTTGCAAATATCCTGGACTTGGAGTGATGTCTTTCGAATAAATGAAAACATTCAACCACAGTTCAGCTTACTGCCCGCCATGCTTACTTGACGAGATGGCAAAGATGGCTTAGTAGCCAAGCTCTAGCGGGGTGAATATAACGAGCTTTTCGACCAATCAGATTGTCTAATTCTTATATTCACCTCTGGAATTAAGCATTTTACGATAACAGCACAAATCACTGCGCACCCATTGGCTAACTTTTATTGTCAATAAGCAGATAGACACATGAATTTATAATTTATGAGAGCGGACAATTTGGCAGTTTGTTCAAAAACAAATTGACATCAGTTTTTCATGTGTCTGTCCATTGTCAAGGTAGTCTGCAGATCCACTTGGCTGTCGCCTCGTGGATCCACAGCTACTTTGACAATGTTATGACAAAATTCATGATCAATAACAGGACAGAAGCATGAAAAACTGATGTCAATTTGTTAAATAGAGCACTTTTTTCCTTGTTTACACAGCCTCATCTAAACACGAGGAGAGTTGGGAGAATTCGAGACAGTTATGCAAACCCAAGACGTAGCTGAGAGTTTGAATAACTTTTGAGAATTCTCCCAATCCTCCAAGTCGTAAGATGAGGCTCTATAAACACAGAAAAAGTGCTCTATTGCTTTCATAAAATAATTCTTAAAAATCTGCGCAAATCTGTCTCAGCCATGTTTACATACTCTCATCTAACACACCTATCAACCAATGAGAGCGCACGTAGTGGCTCAATTATTTTATAAGAACATTCCAATGCCATGCCTATATTTAATTAAACCTCATTTACTCTTAAAACAAAATTTGTTCAGTCAACTTACAGTGCTGTTAATACCAGCCACAACTTTTCCATTGCACTCCACAAGTGAATACACGGCTCCTCTGACTTCTTTTTCGGCCACTTGAACAAGATTTCCTAAAACAGTTCACAGCAGGAAAAAGCAGGTATGAAAAGATTACATTGTAATTCATTCCTGCTAAGGTATAATCTTGATGAGAAACATACATGTATGTGGTTCCAAACACCCCTCTCTTAGTATCCGAGGTTTACAATGTGAACAAAACTCAATTCAGAACTTAAGGTGGCTCCATAGGCTGAAAAATGATGACATTCATCAAAAATACAAGGTTTTTAAAAACATGATATTAAAAGCCCTTGAACACTTGCAAAAAGCATTTTGAAATGATCATGCTGAATTTGCCTCTAGATGAGTGTAAAATTGAAGGAAAGTACACAGTGGTGTAAATTTTTTTATGTAGCAACAGTCATGGCAATGGCTGTTTACAGTCTGAAAGTGACCAAAACTGGAGATCAATTTCAATAAATGAAAACGATACTTTGAAGGAAGGCTGTTAAGACATACACAACTTGATAAATGTAATCACGTGTGAAAAGTGCTGTCTGAATCACATCACAGGCTCATTCATTCATTTCCCTTATAAAAAGTAATATTTCCTACAACTGTGGTAACTTTTTACAAAATACAACAACAATTACACTCTTCCAATATGCAACCTGCAAATGCCCCCCTCCCACCAAATTCCTAGCTTGTTAAATGCTTAATCCAACGTGTAAGAAACTTTATTAACTGCATTTTTCTCAAAAGTCTACTTTTATACCAACTGACTTCACAACAACATTTCTACTATGGAGAGTATTAAAAGGTAATTCCTGAAACTCAGGGTAATCAAAGAACAATAGTGTTGTGATGCACTGAACTACATGTAAAAGGATCGCAATAATTAACATCTGTCATGTGACACAAGAAATTTGTCCACTGCAAAGAATTAGGTTATTTCCAGATAAAGCAATGAAAACAAGAGCTAACTGTCAAAACTTTAGCTCACTGCACAGAAAGAAACAGAAACTTGCAAGATGTGCTTGTTTGAAAGTCAAATCTTGTTTTCTCAAAGAGCAGGAACTCCTGGCGTCAATGCTATTAATGCTTTAAATTAAAGCCTCAAAAGGGTGTGGCTTTTTTCCATAGCAACCATTTTGAGTGAAACCTAAAAAATTTATCTTCTCCTCATGAGTGCAATTGCACACTTGATCTGTCTTCATCATATTCAAACAAAATGTTTGGTCCCCTTCAGCCTATCGAGCCCCTTTAACTATCTATTACCATAATACACCTATAGAAAACCTATTCGTTAAACCTCCTTCACGAAAAACATTAAAACATTTCAAAAATCATGTTAAATACCTCCTGGAATGACTGCCAGTTTGTGTTTTACTTTGATAACTTTGTGTTTGCTCAGGCCTACAGGTTCAGAACCTGGTTTTAAATAGTGAATCTTGTGCTAGACTAAAACAATGCACAATTTTCCCACATAAAAGGTCTTTCCTGCTTTGCCATTACTTACTTGGTTTTCTGCACTTGGTGTCATCAACTACAATTTTTCCACTCTTTTTTATGCCACTTATACACAAATTTTCAATAGTGTTCTGCTTGAGCCATTACTCTATATTTTGTGCGGGCAATGCTTGGCTTTACAGTAGTTTTTAGCTTTGAAGTTTTAGCAAATCACTTCAATGGCTTAAGGTTCTATTACCGTCAAGCAGCTGGAATAAGATTAGCCGTCCTTTTTTGGGCTCAACTTCTTCAGGGAAGACGTATGCAGTTCCAACAGAGTAGTAAGTGTTCGATGTTCCACTGATGTGAGAGTTGTTTGGATCACCTAACGTACATGACATCAGACTGGTGGCACACTCGTGATCTTGAAGATTGTGGGCATGGGTTACTGCAGAGTGAAAAGAAAAATGGCTAACAAACATCGAATGTAAGTGAATATAGCAACGATCATGGTCAATCATGTCTTCAAACATCGAATACGTCTCTTTATGCTATTCACACAATGTTAGATATTGAAAGCTTGTAGTGCCGTCAACGTGCTTAACTATAATTGGCTCAGTTATGCCCAGAAAAGCAGGCTTATGAGACTCAGTGCTCTTTATGATTAAGCATCACAAAGTGTCATTTTCATATTACTTCATATCTGACAGAATTGTGTGTGTTTTGGTGACAACAAACAACAACAACATAACTTTATTTAACCTGACTTTTTAGGAAAGATGATACTTTGTGATGCTTATCGTAAAGAGCATGCGTCTCATTAACCTGCATTTCTGGACACAGCTGACTTGGCGCCCCCCCCCCCCCCCCCCCGGGCTTCTGTACATTACACTTTTATTTCCACACTAAACTGCTCCACCTTCATGCTCCAATTTTTGCACTATAATGCTTGGTTTCCCCCAAGTCACTAAAATGCTTGGTTAATGCTCATAAATGATTTTTTTAATGTTAATAATTTTAACATTTCAACACAATTAACAGTTTAGAATGCTTAACAAAAACATATACCCAGTAAAACAAGTTAGCAACAACGCATGTTAGTAATAGTTTTAAATATACATCAAAAGATAATTCTCTATATGATAAGTTGGTCTGTTAATCTTTTGACCCCATTTCAGTGATACTTAAGGGAAGAAGTTAAGTCAAGTCTTGGTAAAAAAATAATTTTCATTTCGATTTTCTGTGGAAAAAAATATTTTCTGGGAAAATGACATTAAAATGCTCAAAATAATACTTAATGCTTTTGCTTCACTAAAATGCTCAAAAAATGCTGATGTAATATACAAAAGCCTACACTTGGCTAGTTCACAGGTATGAAAGGACATATCTCCTGGCAGGATGCAGACCTGTAGGGGTTTTACAAGAATGACGGAGGAGGTGAAGAAGGATCTCTAGCTTAATGGTCACTGTGGGACTTGAACCCATAACCACACGAATCCTAACCAATCGGCCACATCACCTCTACAGAGGCTCTTTGTGTTCATTTACTCTCTTGCTAAATTAGAGAAGTATGCTTCCTTTAACATTTCAAAAAGTGCACAGATGGCTTCAAACCAACAAGCTCCTGCTGTTAAGGTGTCTCAGTGCAGTTATTGTAATTTTGTTGTCATTGTTGCTCCAGATTTTGTTTACTTTTGTTGTTTTTACGCACCTTCGAAGGTGTGCTGATCAATGATTAACAAACTGCTTCTCTCCACCTTATCACCAAATGTGTTACCATCGGCAGCGCCTCTGTTTCCTGCTGAACTTCCCGCAAAAGTGCCTGGAATGGCAGCTGTTACACTGGACGTAATGTTCTGAGCCATGGTACTAGCACTGGGGTGGAGGGGTCGGGAAGTGTTTGTCGTCGGATCTAGGACCTCAATATGCATTGAAATCACACCAAACGTTTGCGTGGATTCTTGATATGCAATACGCCTGAGTAAATAAGACAGTATTCTGGCTGTTTAAGTTCTCAAGAACTAAATAATCAAAAACTTCATCTGACAATTCACTATATTGTACCTTGGTGTCTCTCCCAGAGGAACAGTCTGAACATGAAGCTTTTGAATTTCACCTATCGTTCCTATCATCAGTGCCCCTTCACTGGCTACTGCAAGACTGACATGAAGAGGGGAAAAAACACTCTTCAGTGCAGGAAACCTTTGGAGACTGAGTATAACCATTTTTTTTTTCAATCTGTTTTTGTATGTTCCTGTTTAGAGCAATACAACAGAGGTACTCTACACTTAAGAATTGGGCCGTGTTAAGATCGCTTTCTGTAAGCCAATTGAAAATACTACTACACCGGAATCACAGAGATCATGGGTTCCAATCTCGTTCAGGCCTGAACTTTTTTTCAGGCTTTCATATCACAACTGCTTAAGTTGGGTTCATAACTGCGATCTTCGATCATGTCTTTATACTTTTCTGCAACGTTGAAAGGTATGATAGTTCATATTTTCATTTGTAAAGTACAACTTTTTTAGGGAACACCATTGCATTGCAGTCAAACAGGTAACAAAACTCAGGACTGGAGTTTACCACTCTTTGGGAACAGGAAAAAAGAAACCTTTTCTAGGCAGAGGCAGAGAAGGCTTAATTCCGCATGGATCATGATTTACATGTACAATATACCAATAGAGGTCATGAGCAAATAGAGCACTAACTGGCTATTTGAGTGCTCACCTTGTGTCATGCGTGTTGTATGAAGATTTGGGAGGAGTCAGATCAAGTACAGCATTATTAGCATGTGACCCTTACCAGCTGTACAGTCTGCACATAATACGCAATTTTACTGTACAACAGTGATAACTACTTACCTGTCAGGAAATCCGTTAGAGTTCAGTGGGCACATGTAGTTCACCTCCTACAGATGAGATTTTTTGATCAAAAAAAACACACTATTTTAGATTTCGTATGCCTCTTTGGTAACAAGTTTAAAAACTATATTATTGGGCCTCTGTCAGCTGACTGTTGGTTGACAAAGGGCCAACAGTCGGCTGACATTTTTTTTTGTTTCAAAATTAAGCGTTGGCTGACTGTCAGCAACACATCAATGAATGCGGCAAATTTCTTTCAGTTGTGATTATTGTTGTAGTTTTAAAGTTTTGAATTTTTGAACTAAGCCCAAAACACGTTGATTTTGACACTCTTAAACTGTATATTAATATTTATCAAACTTTAACATTTCTTAATCCAGAACAGGTCACAAGTATTAAAAACAAGACTTTTTTGTGTTTATAGTTACGGTGCACATGTAGTACTAGGTAAGTAACAAGGGTAATAGATTTACTTTGAGATTAACATTGGAGAACACCAGTTTATGATTACTAGAGTAGATTACTGTTGGCCGATCAGAGCAAGCGAACACATTTGTTGTAGTCAGTGAATTAAACGTTCTTAGTATAGTAGGCTGTGTTCCAAGAGTAACTTTCTTCCTCTCAGAGACAGATCCTGAAATTAAAGCAAATTTAATATCAGTTAAATCAGCGTTATCTATGTGTAAGTATTAACTACATGTAACACATTATGAGGAATACAAAAATAAATGTTGTTGACTTCAGTGAAAGCCTGAATGTAACAACCCACATTTTTTGAAGTCTGGCAAATCTTGTATTTTGGGGTACACTGTAGTTATTAGCAATTTAGGTAAAGTAGTTTTTTAAATTTTATTAAGGAGATCTACCGGTATGTCTTGATTATCAGAACAAATAAATAAACTTGGGCCTGTGCCATAAATATTCAATATTTGTTCACAACTGTATTATGATAAGCCCAGACACAAACCAGATTACAGAATGTATATGAAATGTACCAACATATAAGAATGCTTTCAACTGCTTGGCTAAACAGGTTCTTGCAACTGTTTTGGGTTTTACAATGCCAAATCTGCCAACAGGTTCTTAAAGTAGGATCTCACACGTGGGTTTTTACTGCACTTTTCTAACAGTAAAGAAGATGCAATCACGTTCTACAAATGAACATGTACCAGTGTTTGGATCCATGGTGAAGTAAAACAAGGTTCCATCTCCCAGCGCACACAGCAGGTAGTGAATGCCTTCAAACGATGTCTTCAGTATAGAACGAGGAATTATTTCTGGGAGATAAAATTTAATCACAGCACAGTTATAAACCAGTGGCGAGTTGGCAATTTTTCAAGAAGTTTCAAACTTTTCAATCAAACTCTCGTGCATGTGCTGATAATTGCATTTTGAAACTCTTGCTATATATTTTCAGTGAAATTCCAACTAATTCCCGTTAATTTTAACTTAAGTGTTGTTCTGAAAGATTCAGTTTATTAACTTAAGATAACATAAAAATATATTACTAATAAAATTAAATTTTGAAGTGTTACATGCATTGTGAAAAGTACAGCTACATTCTCTGGTAGAGATGGATAGATACATCAAGAATGTTGGCCCATACACATGTGAACTGACCTCCACCAAGCATTTCAACAAACAGTTGTTCACAGCTTGGTAATTTGAGCACCCTCACAGAAATATCAGTCCATAAGCCTACAGCTACTAAGTCAGCTCTGGTGTCAGACTCATCTGTGACAAACAAAATTACATAGTGATGCAGCGATACGATGGGTGAATGGGGCATACGGATCATTACTAAAAAACAGATCATTAGATAATGCAATTCAAGAGTTTTCATTGGGTTAAGCATCATTGCATATGAGCCACAAATCATGTAGCATACATGTGATTTTTGGGGACTAAATTATATTAATTATAAATTATCTCGCGTTGAAGTTACTGTTGAAACAAATGTAGTGGCCCTCTCTGAATTTAACAATACTTGATCTGATGATTGCACTGGGGTTTTTACAGGGCTTTTGTGGTGTGTATGGGCCCGACCACCGGAAGTACTTTTGGAACATCTTCAACAGGCTCAGAAAATGATACACAAACATGGTAAACATCAAACACTAGCCCTTAAAAGTAATAGACCTTTTTCGTGCCAAACTAAGAATCCAATGAAATAATAGGTTCTAAAGGAGCTTCGTCGACAACAGGGGAGGTATATCCCCTTTATATGTGCACCTTTGCCAGCTGATCTTTGACAAATTCAAATATGGTGTGCTGCTCTTGATCACTTTAGTTCAACATATATATCAATTAAAGGATTGTCCAATGCTCAAGATATCGTTCACTGTCACACTAATTGTATACGCAAACTGTAATTTTGAGCTGTACTAGCATACAACTGGACATAAAAAAAACCCACTGACTGTGAAGCATCCTTACAGGTTGTGGCTAGTTGATATTCCAGACAGGCAACTTCATGTTCCAGTGTGATTTTGCTGAAGTGAAAAATGATTATTATAAATAAAGTCAAGCATGTGTAAACTTTGTGGGTATACCATGTGCCATTCCTGAATTACCTCAATCCTAAAGTGGAAATTAAAATGGTTTAGCCAATGACTCGAGTCCACTGATAAAGCTTTATTTTGCGATCACCATTTCCAAATTAATACAGCTCACAGCCCACCGCCACCACAAGTTGCTCTGAGTTGCCATGCACAGACGCTTATGTTCTTACCAAGTGTTAGGATTTCGCCATCACTGTGGAAATAACGATGAAACAAACCATCAGTCAATTTAGTTCATAACAAACAGTCATCAAGAAAAGCAGTGTGCTGTGTCAAACCATGCAAGTCAATGTAGTAAAAAAAAAAAAAATCACTGTCAAAGTGGATGATGGAATATGCAAATTAATTTTCTCATACAATTTAGCACATAATAAAATTCTGCTGACATTCGTTTGAAGATTAAACAATAAGAATGTATACAACAGGGCTGGGTAAAACCTTAAATTCACCAGTTTACCCTTTGGAACAAGTAAACTTATATATTTCTGACTTGGAAACAAAGTCTCCACTTTGCTTCTTACTTATTCTGTTAAGTTGACAAGCACCACATCTGAGACCTTCGCTGTGCTGCCCATCAGGCAAGTGAAAAAAAAGTATGTTGCTGGCAAGCGAAACAAATAACTGGTCCCACGATGTTCAGGACAACCCATGTTTGCTCCAGCCTCGGTATGGCATACCACACACGGTAAACTGCACTTGCTAACCCGGTCACAATCAAAATTTTCATGCCCGCTCCCTCCAATAAAAATAATCATTGTTAGCCCGCCTTGTCGTGACCTCACGACCCACAACAAAAACATAAATCAGCGTTAAAACTCCTCCTCGTTACCTATTTTATTTCCTCATAATCTGGCACAAGACTTGTCGGCGACATGACTTTTTTGCCACCCTCAAACCAGCTGACACAGCTCTCTAAGAAGCTTCTTATTCAAACCTCTTCTTGCCAGACTTTTAGGTCCGTCATAATCTACACTGCTACTTCATTCAAGGATCTGCACCGATGACACATTCGCAACTAGGACATACAGTACCTGCCCCAGGAATATTAAGCTGGGTGTGTCGTACCATGGCCTTGACCACCTCACCCATAACAAGTTCTCTCTTGTCATCACAAACCCCCCACCAAGTCGTTTACACGATGGATGTCAGGAACCTGACAAAATCAGCATTGTCATCAACGTGTGTTGCACCCGAGACCATGTACGGTACACAAATGCTCAGCAATGGCCTGGAGGCCCACGGATGCAGACTGATTATACACACCCACATACAGGAGCACACTTAACCCCCAAATAAAAAACGATTGTGATGATAGACAAGGCTCCCACACCTCTAGAGACGCTGAGCTCCTCGTTCGTAGCACCTGTAGTTCTTGCTGTTTCGAGCCGTCGACCCTATGTTTATGTTACACTCTGTGTTTTTCTCTTGCACAGGGTACCACTACACTGGAACACACACAAAATTAAACCTCTTGTCCTGGAAAACGCAGCGTCCCATGCCAGAAATGAATCGACGTCGGAAATGTTAGACACCTTAGCAGTCCACTAAGCCCATTTGGACCTCAGTTAAATATTGTGTTTATGTTGGCTGTGTTTACCATCCTACACATAAACATTTGTGATGTAGCCCATGCACCTGAATGATTTGGTCACCAGTTACCATTTCCACCAAAGTAAGTCTGTTGGTTATCATCAAACCCAGGGATTTCTGTTTCTTCAACTTTCTCTCTGTAAGAGCTAATACTTCTGCAAAAGAAATTCAGAAAATCACATTTAAACTGTGTCTAGAGAAGACTGTATCTTACTGAACCCTTTCCTGCCCGAGACCCACTTATAGATTTTACTCTGTCTAATGCCAGACAATTTTACCTTGTCAGAGGGAGATACCCTTGTGGCAGTAAGGGGTTAAGTTCTTAGGTGACTTTTGGCTTTCTAAAGAACATATAGCGGAGCTCCTGCACCCTAAAGGGGATGTGAGCAGGCAGACATAGCTTAGAAAATTTGGTAATCCAATGAAATAAAACATTTTGGTTGTTGTGTGACTCATCCGACATACGTAAGGAATTGTGTATGAAATTTCTACAATCTTATGTAAACTTTACTTGTAAAGTATAGTTAACCACACAGAGCTTTGTATTACTGTCAATCAATATGTCCTCGGCCACAGAGATGATATTTCTTTATTGCGTACGTGCATTACAACAAACGCCAAGGAACTTGATATCATAAACAGTGGACATTATAGCTACGCTGATTTCTATCTATATCAGCAATTAAGCCTCAGGTCATGTATTATTCCTATCCATTACTATTGTATCCTTACCCTATGCTATCAGTTTTTACCATCTGTTGCATATCCAGTCCATTAACAGTACTCACGAACATAGTTATGTTACACCAGTCTTTGTACTAGTAACACACTAGGCACAGTCACATATTTTCCTTTGCTAGTGTACAGTTTTTTCCTTTCTCTCCTCTACCCTCCCTATTAGTAAACTTGAGACTACTGGCCTGGGTGCACACCTTTCACTTAGCTATCACCTGCATCAGGCTATGTGGGTCCCTTACCCCACCTTCTTTTAGCTACCTAAGAGTAGCTAGGTTGGGTGGCTTCCTTCTCTGGGTGAGTGTGCTATCACCCCAATTCATTCACTTGGTGTGTCCGCTTACCGCCTAAGGGTTTTGTGCCCTCATTCATTATCTCTGGGTGTGTACGCCAACTGCCCGAGTTTCTGCTTTGGGGTTTGTGTCTACTAACCGCGCCACTTGTGTTTGTGCTTTGGGTTTGAGTCCCGCTAACCACCCCACTTTGCTCGCAGGGTGTGTCCACTAACCACCCAATTACCTGATCAGGGTGTGTCACTACCACCCACTCTCGTTGCTATCCCATGGGAGCACCCAGTGTCCATAGACCCCTTTACTGACAGATTTGTCTTGTGTTTATTCCATACTATATTAGAGAGCGAATTGTTGTTAAGGTAAGCTTATTGGGTACAGTTTGTTAAAATTAAACTGGAAAAAAAAATACGTGAAACCAAACGCTGAACAATTACCTGCTCACACAACATTGATCATTTTTGAGTTTCTGATCCAAGAAAAACAAATCCTCTTTTTCCTTCACAGTTAATTGTTCCAATCAGGAGAGTTGCTTTTCAGTTTAACTAAAGCTATATAATAATTATTACATTGTCCTGTATTTGTGAGAAAAAGGTAATGAGAAGATTTCTTTATTTTTCCATAAACAAAGCCTACATAACCTGGGTATTGTAAACAAAAGTATACAATCTCCAGGTTAGTACACTTTGAGTTGGCAAATGGAGTTCAAAAAAGAGAAAATGGTGTGACATTCCTTGAACAATCCTGTGCTTACCAGGGCTACAGCCAGGAAAAAATTATGATTGTGGGAGGCACGGTGGCCTCATGGTTGGTGCGCTCGACTCCAGAGCGAGCAGTCCGGGTTCGGAGCCCTATCCAGGGGCATTGTGTTGTGTTTCTTGGGCAAGACACTTTACTCTCACAGTGCCTCTCTCCACCCAGGTGTATAAATGGGTACCAGCGAATTGTTGGGGAAACCTTGGCTAACAAAATTGCAGGGAAGTGACCTGTGATGGACTAGTATCCCGTCCAGGGGAAGTAGAATACTTCTAGTCGCTCCATGCTACAGAAAACCGGGATAAGCTCTGGCAGCTCACGCTACGGCCAGCCTTGGCTCCAAGGCTTCACTTTACACTTTTAATGTCCATTGAAAAAATTATGACTAAGCTAATGTAACATAGTTAATTTCTACCCTGGGTATCTTGGGTGTTTGTAATGACTAAAAACAACAAGCACGAAAAAAATTGAGTGAGGCAAGTGCCTCAGTTTGCCTGTTACTACACTATACATGTACAGTGGAAAACCCACTCTTCATGTACCAGACACCCCAATATTAACGGACAAATTTTGTTTGTCCTGAATGAAAGGGTCATCTCTATAAATATATTGTAAACCCTGCTTTACAAACAGTATTTAAAAAACAACAGTACATGTAGGTTAATTTTACTCCAAGAGTACTGACGGGAGTAAATGTTGCATATGGTTTCCATAGTTTAAACTTGTCAGAGTCACACAGTTGCAAGTACAAACACTACACAATGGTTAGTGCTGTTACCAATTTCCCAACTATTATGTTTCCATAGTTAAAACTTACTTAAGGCTAAAGAACTATTTAAACATTTTGCTGCCACAAACAATGTCTGCCTTAGTCTTTTTATCAATGTAACATATGTCCTTGACTTTATATCTGAGCACGCGCTTAAAACAGACACCCCCCGATAATAATGACACTTTGGCATGTCCCCTTGGTGTTCGTATATAACGGGGTTCCACTGTAGCTAAATATCAACATACCAAAACAAAGAGAGGTAAAGGAAACCTTTTCAACCATTGACTCCTGACCCATTTTTTCCTGGACAGTTTGGAGATTTTCAGCAGCCGGAAATGGACCCAACTTAGCTGTGACCCTCTAATTCAAATAAGGGCACTTACCACACATGGTATTGCCTTTCTTCCCACCGAACACCACGCTTTTACTACAGTCTTTTGCCTTGGGCTATGGTTTGAGATAGACGAGAAACCACCTCACATCTTAAGGCTCTTTTCATTCTTTATTACTCTTTCGTGCACCATTCTCTTTTTTCACCCTTTTTCTTAATCTCTCTTCGCCCTGCAGTCGATTCATCCACCCTTCTACTGGGCTAGCTTCCACGTTCAAAAATTCGTGAGAGATAAGCAGACATCGCAGATGGCGCAAATTATTCACCAGTGGACGAACCCCACGTGTGTATGATCACAGGCCACATCTCCTGCTCCGAGCATTTTCCAACCCAAATCTTCATTTCCAGCACTGTGTGCCATCCGTCACGGCCTCCCACTGAGCCAATTCACCTCCTGCATCTGGGTATCATATAGCAAAAGACCTTTCATTCCCTCCTGCAGAAACCTCTGCAGACACACCAGAGGAGGCACAATCTTTGTCGTGATGATGCTCGGCAAAGTATGAACACAACACCACAGTCCAAAACACTTCCGTCCACGCGCCACGTTCTCCATGACCAGCCACCAGGAGCTCAACTGGCGTTCAATACACAATATAAAGGGGCCGGGTTTCAAACTTAACATATTTTGCTCTCAGGTCTTATCATGCAGAGGTTCAACGAACCCCGTATATTGTTTCTCAAGAAAAACACGGTAAATGCCGCACTGCCTGCATGTACATCGATCATCGACTACATAGTCATACGCGAGGCAACATACTGTGTCCGATATGAGTTACCTACCTTTTGTTACATATAAGGTACCATGCCCATGTGCCAGGTGACTAACTTTACTCAACCAAAAATCAATCATTCAGACCAACTCAAAATCCACCTGCCTCTGACCCACACAAAGGAACAGAGACTAGCAAATGCATCTATCAAAGTTCTTTGCTGTGTTTTTCGTGAATCCCTTAAGGGCCCACACAATGCCTAGCAGAGCTTACGCAGTAGCACCCACAACCACAAAAATTACATAATAAGTTTCACACTGCACCAGTGCATATCTTTGTGACTCTTTCCACAGCTCAATATCAATCCAGTACCCCGCAAACTCTATCACCAGCCCCAAAATAACTCATTTCTGCCAACAAACAACCATAACACATAAACAGTGCCCAGTGTTTTTACCACTTTCACCAGCTATACTGCTTACAAATGCGCCCCCCCGATGCCCCTTAATGAAACGTAAGAGACCATTTATTTTTCCACCATGACATTTTCCACCAAGCAGCCTCTTTCAAAGAGGTAATAGCCAAACACTTTCTAAGTGCGTTCTTCCCAACAGTGTCTCTCCACCTCTTCCAAAGGGTTTCACACAGCCCATTCTCAAAAAGGGTTTTCAACACTGGGTTGTGCCCAAAGGCGTTTCAGGAGTACCCTCCAAACCCCCTAAAAATGCTTTTTGTGGATAAGACGTACATGTCCTTCTCCATCTGGGAGGCTCCACCAGTAACCGGTACACGGTATATGTTGCACAGTTAATTGTCTGCGGTTCTCAGGTTAATTTGACTCAATTTTATTCTTACTACCACTTGTAATCGCGGTCGTTTTCTTAACTAGGCAAATTTATTCCTAAAAAACTAGTCAGTTTTTTTCCTAACTACGGTGACTTTTCCCACACTTTTTTGTTGGCCCAGGGGCCGGGCTTTCCCAAAAAGTAATAAACAACGCCCTCACCACCAGCCCCTAACCCTTACTCCCCATCCATAAA
>JAHPZR010051455.1:15000-28081 GCA_019787425.1 Platygyra sinensis | reverse complement strand
ATTTTTACGGACCTTTCCAAAAGTTACTGGCATATATCTAAATACATGAATTTTTTTCCAATACGTTTTTTTCCGCGCTTTTTTAATCTCGATAATGGCGTCGCAAAGATTCACGCAAAAATCGTTTCCAGTTCCAGTCGGCTTTTTGAAAGAGAGTATCACAAAGAAATGACATCAACTCGAGGGTCCTGGGTGCAAATCCCATCTGGAACTAGCTCGGATCTTTTGATGTCATTCCTACATTTAAGAGCAGCTCCGCGTAAATATCAACTAGACTTGGAAATAGCGAAAAAAATCGAATTTCTATAAACTCCCCCAGAATAAAGCCCTACGGGCACTAGTTACAAAAATATTGTTTTAAGTTCGCAAAATCAAAAATTCTTTCTTTTACGATTAGTTTCTTTTCCATCCACCAAATCGGCCAAAATCGATCGAAAATGAGCGGCATATTCAGGGGCTCGGAAACTGAAAAGTAAAATTTTTCATTAAAAACTGATTGCAATTCGGCTATTTAGGTATTGCCCGCCTAGATTAGCCTTTGCTATAGCTAGTTGCGGGCATGCCCTCGGCTTTATTGTAGAATTTAATTGACAATAAATAATAAAGTGCAAGTATTAAGTGTAAGTGATCCAGAAGAATATCCATTAGTTTCCAATTTAGGTCAGTATCACTGAGAACAGAGTTAGTAGTCCAGTCATGATCAATGTCCGGGAGGTTAGAATCGCTGACGAATACAATCTCAGCAGAGTCGTTAAACTTGTCCAGAGAGGCACTTAAGTCTACCAGACGCTCGATTAAATTTAGTTGGCGGTCGGTAAAAAACTCCAAAAGTAAATGATTTGGTTTTCCCATAGAAACATCAACCCACAAGGGTTCAGAATTAGCATCACAGTTATAACGTGTAGACAAGATTTCGTCTAGTACAGCCAAAAGCACACCTCCGTCTTTCCTATTCCGATCCTTGCGATAGGCAACGCAGTTGGGTGGAAATATTTCCGTATACGGAAGTATTTCCACCCAACTTATCAAATATGGTGTCATCTAAGTGAGATTCCGCGACAGCGACAATGTCGTAGCCAAGAGCAAGCTGAGATTGCAAGACTGCCGTCTTATTTACCGGCGAACATGCATCGAACAGAAAAGCCGATCACTCTGTCATCGATACAGACCCGACTTGGAAAAGATGTCGCCGCAAACAAAAATGCTCACAAAGGAGGTAGAATTCAGCCCAAGATACAATCGCCGCCATCTTGTATGCAAGCACGACGTTCACCTGACGAAGTCCAAAAGTCACCAAATACTCGATGTATCGTCAGTGAGGCGTGAGACATGAGACAGCAAACCATATTTGCAAGTTGTGTCATTGTTACAACGTTATCGAATGTGAAGCAAGGAAAAATAAACGAGGAAACAGAGCATACGATAGCGTAGTTGCTAGCCCCATCTCTTCAGTGAGTGCAGTGAATTGTCCAAGCGACTTTCTCGCAACTCACTGAAGAACAGATAAGCCGTTCCACCTTCAAGCCACGCCCACGTCTGTCTCCTTTAGGGGCTTTTCAAATTTTCCAACAAGCATCCCCGCCCTTTTCATATGGCACTTCTCCTAAGGGGGGGAGGGGGAATTTTCCTTGATGCGCTCTAGCGAACTCACTTCAATGAAACATCTGGTTTTTAGTTCATCACCTCCCACGATTATCTCCGAAGACAGACGAGCCGATGGCTGTAATTTACCCAAGAAACAAGTCGTTTCTTCCAGTAATTGCTACCCCTTAAAGAACTAATCATCTCTATGAATCAAGACGCAATCAAATTCTAAGCATTTCCATTGATCATCCATACCCACTAAATGCAAATGGTGATGTCCTCGGGTGAAATCCAGATCCAGACTTTTGCAGATTGGCCAATGTCACATGCAAAACGCGTGATAAAAGACAACGGGAAAAGATCCAGAAAATCATGTCTTTGCCGCGGTAAAGAGACTGCGGACAGACAAAACCTGTCCCACAGAAAAAGTCATGCCAAAACCATATTAAAAATGAGCAGTATGAGAGTTCTAACAAGACCTACGGCCCCAAAAGTACTTCTACAAATCCCACGTAAACCAGCAGCATTTTCGTTTGCGGTCCTTTGCATCATTGTGTTTAGACTGCCTTTGCATTCAAGCTTGCATGTTTGCAGAAGAATGTATGAGCAATAAACACAAAATCGAAGTTTTTCATTGGGTATTTTTTGTTGTTGGTCTTAATTGTCACTGGTTTTAAGCAAATAACTATGGTAGAATCATATCACCGGCTGTAAACTATTCTTAAATATTACGTTTTCTTGTTGGAGGCCGGCCCTGATTGTTTGTATTCGTGGTGACAACGATTTACGTAATAATTACATTAAAAACAAAGGACTCGGAGCTGCAATCTGGTCATTCAGACGAACGCGCCATCGTTTGGAAATAGAGGGCTTTGTCAGACATAGTTATGGCCCCAGCTATGATGTACTGTTTGTTCCTGTTTGTACCTGTTACAGGACAAAGCAAGAAGGGAATTCAGTTGTATTGATAATTTATATAGCAAAAGTCCCTAACGCTCAATGCAGCAAAAGTGTTGCGTGATATTTGATAGAGTGTTACTCAATTTTTCTTAAAACTTGTGTGGCAACATAACTGCGACACAAGCTGCCAAAAAAAATGCCCAGTTTAACAAGACCTTTACTAATAATAATAGTAATAATAATAATAATAATAATAATAATAATAATAATAATAATAATAATACTAATATTAATAATAGCGGAGCTCCGGCGGCCAGAAGGACCGCCAAGCGGAGCCCCATACTCATATAGGAAAGAAAAGGACACCCATGAGTTGATTTCCTCATGGTTATCATGGCCAGCGGCATTGCTCCCGGGCGCTTACACACGACGACGACGGCGGCGGCGACGGAGTCGCGCAACATGGCGGCCATACTCCAAATAATAGGTTGACAGAGACCTGCAGCCTTGGTTTACCTTGTACTTATTTGATATTGGACATCCATGATCAATTGACACTTGTCAAAACAAGGTATCTGCGGGCTCAAGTGTACAGCTCATTGAGGTTACGCTAGCTAAGTGCTGGTTTTCGATTGGATCGCGGGCTCATGTCAGGTTAACTTGTTGAAAACAGGGCAGGATTTTTCGAAAGCCTGTTAACGCTAGCCCAGGATTAAAATTTATTTAAATTATAACTTTTTCTTCTATGCAAATGTTTTTTGCCTCTTTGTTTTGAGTATATGGTGGTTACAAAACTTAAAACAGAAAGTCAAACAGAAAACCTCATCGCCAAGTTACAAAACTCAAATCAACATTCTACCTTTTTCTGGGTTAGCTCAATCGGGCAATAAACAACGCGGCCAAGGAGCTACGCTTTTAGGCTGGCCTAAATCTTTATATTAATAATAATAGAAACGTTCTTAGTGCTTAGTGTTTTACTGGAGTTTAGGCCCACAGGCAAACATTTCTGTATCAATGTTGGATAATGATAGTGGCATGAAAAAAAAAAGATCAAAATTTCAGACGATTAGTGCCTAATCTTCCAGACGCTCTCAATTACTTTTTTGTTTCATTTACCCAAGCTAGATCTGCGATGCTTATAACCAGAAAAATACCTTAGGCTTATAAATTCATGCACCAGATTGACTTCCTGGTCCACGAAATTGGCCTAAGTTTTGAAGTGACGCAACATCGTCGAAGCGTATTCTTGGTTTTCATGTGGCGTAGTCATATTCGAAAATTGAGGTTTTAGTTTCATAAAATAAAAGAACCTAGGAGAACTTGATGTTTTACAATGTTTTAGCTCGACACGGTTCTTCTCTTTATAACAAGTGCACGTTTGAATTTCCAAGCTGCGTTGCGTGACATGAAAATGGGGGCCCGAGAGGGTTGTTGCTTAGGTCAAAAGATAAGTTATCGCTTTAGTTTTTTGCTAACTAAACAGTGATTGCATCAGGAGAAGCACTTGTTTCAATGAGTCAGAGCTCTAGAGTAATAATTTTTCGTTTCAATAGCAAGAATCAAAGACAGCTGTTTCTGTCACTTTATGGCGGCGATTAGGCCTTTATAGATTATGCTAGTAAAAGTAGCATATTATGCTAGTAGCATTCCTTTTTTGGAGAAATTATGCTAAAATTATGCTCTTTTTTCTAAATTATGCCCCTTTTTTTAAAATTATGCCCTTTGAAAAAATTGGTTCTGGCCTTCTCTGGGAGCCCTGCAAGTTTCGAGGCATGGCATGGATCAGGCATGCGACGCCATTTTGTGATTCGTAGCCTTGCCTGATAAGAGGTACTAGGACCAACATGGCCTACAATGTAACTTCCGGTTCCGGTGCACCCCAGACCCGGCCTCAGACCGTTTCAGACGCCACTCAGTGATTCACAGTGAACTGCAAATGCTACCACTTGGACTAAAACTTAAAACATCGAATAACGTCACCAAGTGCTTGGGAGTAGAGATGAACAATGATCAAATTGTAGCATCAAAAATGATCCGATAATTATCAAAATATGCGAATTATGCTAGCATTGCTACTTGGCAGAAATTATGCCAGTTTGCTTAAATTATGCCAAACATTATGCTAGCATAATCTATAAAGGCCTAGCGGCGATGTGCCTCCGAAGGGCACAAACATGGCTTCTCCTTACAAAGCTCTTTAATTTTAAGTGAGACACTTCTGTGAATAACGCGCGAATGAAAAACAGCAGAGACCTGATTCTTGAAGATGTTTTTTGTATATCAAGCATTCATCGTATCCCAGATTATTGACTTTATTTATTGAATGGTTACGATTTTTAGTCTTAATCACTTATGACTGGTGAAAACCGAGAATAATTTTGAAAAGTTGCCAAAAACTCAGGATCGAATTTCATGTGAATCTGACAACGTTAACCGCTAAAAGATGATATTTTAGTATAGGTTAGCCTTTTTAGCCACGCCTATTATTATTTCGGCTTGCTAGCGCTCGGAAAAAGTGTAATTTGGAGGGTGAGTAAGACTATCTCGAAAAGAAAAGAAAATTCCCAACAGCCTCCTCCTACGTGACAAGCCAAAATAATGTCTGCGTGGGAGGTAATCTAAACTGGGCTTGGCATATCTTAACCAGTCCGGATTATCCCAATACATCAGGACAACCGTGACTCGCATTTCAACCGGTTAGAATTCATGTTACGATTCAAGTGTCATGTTTCATAACAAAGCAATATTAAACCGCGCAGCCGTAGGCTGGGCGGTTTCTTGCTCTGCCTTCGGTTTATTTTTTTTATTTTTTTTTTAACCGCGCGGCCGTAGGCCGAGCGGTTCTTGCTCGGCTCGCGGTTTATTTTTTTAAACCGCGCAGCCGTAGGCTGGGCGGTTTCTTAATCTGCCTTCGGTTTATCTTTTTTTTTTTAACCGCGCAGCCGTAGGCTAGGCGGTTTCTTGCTCTGCCTTCGGTTTATTTTTTTTTTTTTTAGTTTTGTCGGTGAGCAGACCCAAACTCCGACTCACTCGGCCAATTGCTGTCACCGGATGATGTCATCATCAGCCAATTACAGGCCATTTCTCAGCTCTTTTCGTCATATCCCCCCTCAGGAGCATTTTGTCAAGTTAGCAAATTAACTATTCAGACAGAACATGGCCGTCTGTGAGAAATGTTTATTTGATCAAAATTGGGCCAAAATCCGTTGGAGATGCACATCAGGACATTTGCAAGGATAAAGAATGTAACTTAGGACCAGTTGCTGGCTACTAAGGCTGAAATTATCCAGAGTTAATTAAGCTGTATTTTCGTTTTGCGTGCGAAGCAGAAGAATTTGTAATCTGGAATTTTTGTTTCTGTTCACTTTCGAAGGGAATATTCAATGCGCTAAATAGGTATTATGTCTGGCCATGGAATACGCTGACGGTGATAAATGTAAGATCGTGTTTACTTCGCCAGAAGCAATGATGGAATTTTCTGAGGAAAAAAAGTTAAAACTTAGCCTAAACCCTTTTAACATATGTAAATTTATATTCGTTTGAAAGGTCAAGATATTTTTTTCCTTAGACGTAAACAAACCTCTCGGATTACAACACGCTACGCAAAGAATATAATCATTGAATCACGTAACTTGTACTGTTCACTTTCGCTGTGGAATCAATCACGCAACTTATGATCTGTTGACCCAGCAATATAATAAAAATCCAGAGCTTTGTAGTGTGCGCTGCGGAGATTAATTTGGCTTGGAATTTTACTGGAACGAAGAGCTTAACCCTGTACTATGATTCTGTGGAAGAATTAGGGCGGCTGGCATGCTTTAAGTTTCTTTTTTTCGCTTCGAGAAGGAGTGACTTTAAAACCGAGAATGTAGTTTTTATTCTTCTTACGAGAGGAAACTCAAAAAGCGATAAATCGCTTGAGAGGTTTCGGATCGCGCTGAAACGCAAGATGGCTATAAAAGAGACAACAAGGCATTGAGGTCGGTTACTTTTATTACACTGAAAAATTACTAAAATTTAGGCTAAAATGTCTATTGACGTTTGTCGTGTGTCATTGCTGATGTTATTAAAAAGCTGTATGTTCACCTCTCAAGTGTGGTCTACTCATCAAGCTTATTTAAGCGATATGGCAGAGCTTGTGCAACGTCGGGCGACTAAGCTCATGGTTGGGAATAGGGTTTCTTTCAAAGAACGTTTGAATAAGACTGGTCTAATGTAGCTATCTTGTAGACGAATCTATTTACTATTCATTTTTTTTCATTCAAATGCCTGCATAGTTATTATGGCCTCGATATCTCTAATTATCTGCAGTTTTATAGTTCCGTCTGAGCATGAACCCGATATTTTGAGGAACACTGAACTAACTTTTAAAGCTAACTTTACAAGAACAGAATTATTTAGGTCGTCTTTTTTTCCTAGAGTTTCTCGTCTTGAGAATAATTTACCTATATCTATTGGGAAGAGGGAATCACAAATCAATGTTTAAAAAAGACCTAAGACTCTACTGTTTTGCTACTGATAGCAGAGATTTAATGAAACTGTTATTTAATTTCAGTCAGCATTATTTTTGTAACACATAACATTTTACTTTATTTTTTTCTCAAGCATCTGAGCGGGCCCGATTCCTAAATCCTCGAACTTGATTAGCTAATCACGCGCACGTGACCAATCCAGCTTTTTACGATACGGCCCACGGGCCGGATTTTTTCCCCGCTGTACATAAGTTTCGCTCCTAAAAGTTAGCGGTAATCGTCAATCTTTTGCCTGTTTTACACTTCCATCAACGAAAAGTCAACGAAGGTTTATCGCTGTTCACTTTACACCGACTTTAAAATGGCAAGGAAAGTCACTGTAAGTAAATTCAATTGAGTGTTTTGAAGTTGTTAGAGTTTGCTTGATTGCTTGTAGTCGTAGCGCTGTAATGGCGGGGAATCCTGTGTTTCTCTCGCCGTAAAATTTGAGTCAATTTAAGTCGAGTTTACCACTGATCATTGCTGTATTTAGGAAAATTTCTGTGGAATACACTTAACGAATTTCCTCGGTTTCTGCTAATTCAATTTACGATAGGAAAGCCTGATTTCAAGTGATTTTAATGGCAACGACTGACCGAAAGTGTTTTGTAGTAAAACTTCAAACTTCACACAAAATTTCACACCGGAAAAACAATATTGGAGAACTTAGCAGGTGACATAAATGCAACTAACATAAAGCAGATCGAAAAATATTTGTTCTTTAATACATCTTTCCTTGTCCAGTATCTGAGTTACTCGTTCGTTGGGAAGATTTCTTACAAATGGTTAGTAGATGGCGCGCTACCCGCTTCAATGACAAAGTTGCGTAAACAAACCCATTTGTAGTCGGCTGCAAAACTAATTTACTGCAGGAAAAAAATAAACATGTTATTTGCCGGCTTAAGGTCGGTCCTTATGGTGAAAAACTGTGACCTCGGGCTTGAAAATGCTGCCCTCGGCCAGTGGCCTCGGGCAGCATTTTCTAGCCCTCTGTCACAGTTTTTCACCATACGGACCTCCCAGCCGGCAAATAACATATATATATTCGTTTTATAATACTGCCTGTCATTATGTATGTTTTATTCATGTTCTTGTTTTACATATATTGTTTCTGGTGGCCTTAATCACCAGGGTAGTTCATTCCTGTTGCTAGGTCTTCCAGCAGCTATTTATTCATATGTTTGTATGTACATATATTTAATTGCTGTAAAATTATTAAGTAAAGTAAAGTACAAACCCTTTGTAACATAACACCTTCATATGTTGAAAGGCGAGAATCACGTTTTGCGTAATTAAAGTCGGTTGTTATGTAACAGTAGATGACGGCGGTAACTATATCACGTTTCACGAGCTGAACGTTTGCGTAAAGATTAAAAAGATAACAATCGCGCAGTCGGACAGTGTGAGTAACCGTGAGTTTTAAAGCGTGGTACCATATCGGAAACCCGAACGCTATAAAGAAGCTAACCATTAACCCCTTGCGTTAACCCTAACCCTAATCAGTATTTTCAATGCTTAGGCCTATAATCAGTATTTACTTTGTGTACGCATCACAAGGTATCCAAGGGCGGTTTGAGATATGGAAACAAGCCCTAACCATCTTTTAAATTGTTTCCGGGTAATGTTTTCTCGCAAAACGTTGTTGCTAAATATTACGTAAGGTTTTTGTGAGCACAAAAGAGTTGAAAACGCGCGGTTTTAAGTTTTTTTAAAACTTCTTGTTTCCCAGATGGCGGACGAAGGTCGGGCGAATCGTAATCTTTTGACCTGTCCATTACTTTTACTCGAACGGGAAGGTATATAATTGTGGCCTTGTATATTTTGTATTAATTAAAGAAAGATTTCAAAGGCAACTCTGTTTCTGGGTTCATTGAAAGCGTCTTGAAAGAGTTTGAAGAAATCTAGTAATTGGCTTGATCCTGCTTGATCGAATCACCACATCGCAGCCAGCGCGATTTCTAATAGAGCTTAAGAGGGACTGCTTTAAAGAATTCTGGCATTGGTAAGTACTTTATTTCCGTTTTTGTTCCTGAATTAGTGGAATCACATACCCTTTCATACTGAACTGCGCGTTGTTTGCGTTGTTCGATCAATCGAGAACTTGCAAGTTTTGATGTTGCGTTGGTCAATTTCAACTGTTAGAAAGACCTCAAATTCAAAGAGAGTTTACAAAATATCGGCGTTGTTTACAGCCGTGGAATGTGGCATGGAATTTGGAGTTTGGCAAAAAACCGAAACAAACCTAAATATCCTATCACTACGGTACTCAAACGAGATGTTTACATCGCATTTTGTCTCCACTTCACAACAATTAACACAGTAGTGTAAACCAAATAAGTTTATTTTGGAATGCCTGCCGGGAACCAACCCGAGGCGAACATATATACAATCCATAATACCATATACAATCCATACACAATCCTCGTATAAAGCAAAACCTTACACACTCAATAAAGGGTATAGGGCACTGACATCTCGACTCTAACAAGACGAGATAAAGAGAGCTGGGCAACCGCTTACAAAGATACTACTACGGTTAGACGGAGGCCAGAAAAAACCTGCCAAAAAACCCCTTTTGGGGAAAAATACGACAGGAAAGCTGGGTAGGAACCATGGCCCAAACTCTATGCAGTTAGCAGCCCATCCTACGAGGCTTTACAATTCAAACAAAATAAACTATAAAGAAACTTGTCATCAGCCAAAGGACGACGGTTGGTTCCGAAGGCCTAGATGGATACCACGTGCTATACTCCCTCTTATATACCACTGCGTCATTACCCATGACGCTCGGGCCTAAGGCCTAGGCCTTGTCGAATCACGTGCCGACAAAATATTTATTTCTACCTAATTCGCAAGCTCAATGGTTAAGTCTTAGGTCAGCTGGCAAACATTTATTAGAAGTACCGAATGTGCGCCTGAAGAGCTATGGGCACAGGGCCTTTTCGGTCGTTGCCCCAATTCAAAGCACTGGAATGAAATTTCCTTAGACATTAAATTAGGTCGATCAGTTGATGTTTTTAAATCCAGATTGAAAACTTATCTTTTTAGACTTGCTTTCAATTGACTTCTTTCGTTTTAGTGCTATTGTTAGTTAGATATTTATTAGATTGTAAAGCGATATAGAGCTTTTGTATATACCGCTATAGAAGTAAAGTTATTAAAAGTTATTAAATACCATATTTTGTCTCCACTTCACAACAAATAACACAGTAGTGTAAACCAAATAAGTTTATTTCGGAATGCCTGCCGGGAGCCAACCCGAAGCGTACATAGACTGACAAAGAATTGGGTAAGGCGCATGTAACTAGTTGAAATTACACGACTGATAGAGAACGCCCTCAGAGCCCAAGAAAACGCGATACTTGAAGACGTTGTTCGAGGTCATCATCTACATAGGTGTTTTTGGCTTGTGCCGATTTCCAACGGCCATGTCGCTGGAAAATCCTATCGTTCACCCCATTATTGGCTGCCACAGTGGCTCCCCCAGATCGCAGAGAGTGCAAACCAAACTTGGACGGTTCAACTCCGAGACTTAGCAGGTCACGACGAAAAGCCCCTCTAATAGTAGAGTAACTAATTGGCTTATCAGGGGCAACAATCTTGCAACAGCCCTTCCCTCTGGAAATGGGCTTGAAAATAAGATCTTTAGAATCTGGGGGTATCTTAAACATAACTAAATATCTCTTAAGCAATGCAACGGAGCATGCATCACTGGACAATTGTGAAACAACACCTTCGTCGCCTTTACGAAGTTGATCATTCTTGCTTTTTAAAACTTTGATGACCATGAAGCCTTCTTTGAAAGAAATATCGCTTCTCCTAATTCTGGACACATCGTCAAATCTAAAAAGCCGGCAAAAGATAAAACATACATGGTAACATTACGTAGAACTACAGGGTTTTCTAGATCTGATTTCTTAACAATGTCATGGATTAAAGTAGGTGAAATAGGCTCTTTGCGACAAAGGGCACGGGTACCAAGACCTCTCTTTGACGACGACCTTACGGCCTCAACAATTGGATCATCAGTTGGGGAGGGAATTCCCGCCACGTCATGGGCCCACTTAAAGCCATAGAAAGCGGAATCGACCGCGCGAGGGGAATGTGTTTCCTCTATAAGATGTTGCAAATACAAAGCCACATAAAAAGGGGAAGCGGGAAACGCGTTCCCATCTAACTTATCAAGTGCAAACTGCTTCCATTTGCGGAAAGCACGACTGTAAGCCACAACAGTTCCATTTGCTCTGGAGGAGAGCACCGTCGTCTTCACTCGATCTTCCAGTCCCTTGAGCGAGTGGTCGAGCGGTTTGTCCCGAGGGGACCAAAATCCAGAATGAAAAATATCTTCCCTTAAATCGTTCTTGACCTTCTCTAGCTGGGATTGCTCGGCAGCGGATTTGACACTATCCAGCGTCTCGCTAAGTTTCTGGTTAAACTGGAACTGGTCCTGGTTAGCCTTTTTCTTGAATTTGTGAGGTCCGTTGAACTTGAGGCGTTTGATTTCTTTCATCTGGCTCTCTGCTGATTCCTGGTTCGACCGTTTGATCTGAGAAACGGTGTGGCGTAAGCCCGGAGAATTCCCTTGACGATAGAAATGGGAAAACTAAGACTAATAACACCGAAAATAACAAGGACTGAATACACGCACCCCTTCCCACAATCCCGCAACACACCATGAATTACAATAGCTAATGTTTATTAAGTATATAAAAAAAACACTCGATATTAACAACATTAACACTAAGTACTAATTCTAAATATCCTATAACAATCTTTTGCTTGAAAATTATTACACCTAATTACTAAACTATTACGATTCCTAACTTTAACTTAAGTAATTTTAAACCTATACAATAATAACAAACGAATACGAACTAACTAATTATTTACAAAATATATACAGCAGTTCAGTATACAGTTCAGTTTCACAATCCCTGACTTTTCCTAACCAACACCACACCACAAAATCCCAACCAATACCACAAACCTCCTCTTCTTCCTCTTTGGTTCAAACCTCGTCCCGCGTCTTTACGTCCTTTTCTTTTTCTTACAGCTGACGTTTTCTTCTCAGCACAAGGTCTTTCAACGCTTTCAATCACCACACAGCACGTAATACTTCTCAATCCTAACGCCACCACTGACAAATGTGTTTCGTCAAATTACTTCTTGGCTGGCGCCTACCAATGGCTTTTGGCAGTGAATACTACTTTCTGTCTCTGGCCACAGGCCCTTCACCTCGTCTCTCTTTTTCTTACTTTGTTCCTTTTACCAACAAAACTGCTACACACAACAACCCACTACATCTGTACAACTTACATTTATACATTTATGGTAATTTTTTTCCTACAATTATCACTTAAAACAAACACTATAAAGAAAGTTACTGGAAAGAACACTTGTTACACGCTTAATTGTACAAATTTACATCATTTCTAATACATCCATCTAAACTACACAATACACTAAGGATGTTTGAATATTAATTACTTAAATGTTACAAGAGTTACGTAATAGAGTTACGTAATAATCAACGACAAAATCCAAACAAAACATACTGAAACAAAAACTTGAACTAAACGCAAATAACTATGTGATAAAACTAAATAATTTCGTGACAAACGGTCTGCTCCAACAGACCTTTAAACGAGTCTAGGAGCTTGTCGTTGTTAGCGTTAATGAGCTCTTGGACGTCTTCTTTCCCAATAGACATAGTGTGACAGCGATCAGCGTAGAAGGTAAGGAAAAGAAACTTGGCATCAGCCAAAGGACGACGGTTGGTTCCGAAGGCCTAGATGGATACCACGTGCTATACTCCCTCTTATATACCACTGCGTCATTACCCATGACGCTCGGGCCTAAGGCCCAGGCCTTGTCGTATCACGTGGCGACAAAATATTTATTTCTACCTAATTCGCAGGCTCAATCGTTAGAAATACCATTTTACCTTATCTGGGTCTTCAGAGTAAATCATCACAAAGCAACTTAAACTCTTGTATCTACAAGTTCTATGGTTGTATTAACCTAAAAATAATTTTCGTAACACTAGTACTCACCGCATTGACTCTTTATTCCCCTACAAGGACAGG
>JAHPZR010051455.1:2500-7500 GCA_019787425.1 Platygyra sinensis | reverse complement strand
TCAGACGATGAGACAGAATCTGAAGACACTGTTGTTTTTGCTCACTGGAATGATGAAGTATTTGATTTTGAAATTGAGGACTCTCTGCTAGCAGACATTCCCCAAGAATTTTTAAGTACTGCTGAGGATACCTTGTCACTACATGGAGAAGAGAGTGACTCTGAAGTTGATTGAGAAGTGACATTATTGCATTTATGCTCTGAACAAAATAACAACTTTTTACAAATCAACAGGTTAGTGCGTTAAATGTATGTAGGATAATTTTACTGGATTGTGGTAAAGAGTGGTTTTCACATGAGTGCCAAAAGTACAGTAAATCGCTTTTCCTTTGGGTTTTCTGTTTCTACCGTCTCAGTAAGTGGTTACCTCCACTCTGTGCTGGTTACAAATAGTTGCTTTGAGATTCAATTGGATCATTGAAGTGTTTACGACCTTTTTCCTCAGCCAGAGTTATTACTTTACGACACTCATTGAAAACTGCTATATTTTTGAAATGCAATAATTATTGTTTAATATGATGAATTTTGTTTTACAATGCAGAACAGACCGAATTGACATCGTCAAAAGAACAATATTGCCATCATGTTTCATCTTTTTAAACTCTGTAAATACATTTAGCAATTTGTTGTTTACAGTATTAAGTGTTTTTTTTGTATATAGCAACAACACAATGGTCCCAATACTACTGGCGGCTAAAATAAATACAACCATATTATATTGCATCCATCAAGTATAAGAATTACTTTTTTGCTTGTACAGGTTACATTCTATTGGATTAATGATTGACTTCACAATGCCATTTCTTGGTTTGATCTCCATAGTGTTCTTTAATCATTCAAGTTAACTTTTTACTGTCTTAACTACAATAAAGAAAAGCAACCACATTAAGAGGGATTTTAGTTCTTTCAGTTGAACTAAAATGCCAACATTGTGTTTATATGGTTTCTATTAACCCAAAGTTTAAACATAGTACATCTTGGTTAAATTGTCTCATGATTGAACTGTTTCAACCTGAGTGATATATTTAGCATTGAAAGCACCCTTGATTTGAAACAAATGAACCTGGATACAATTTCTGGTACAAAACTTTAGACTGTGCATGTATATCTAGCAGTACTGTAGAGGGGGACAGAGAGTGGCTTGGGAGAATAGAGTGCAGGAAGGGGAGCAATGAAAGTGAAAGGTATGGGATGTGGGGGGTTCGGACCCTCTGTCCCACCCCCATACATTCCTGTTGTATCCTAGAAGAAAATGTAGATGGTTGAGGAGTACATATATTCTTGATTTTGGTCTATCTTATGCAGTTAACTGGGAAGCAGCAAGCCATGTTTAGGTTACAGTTGCATTAGTCAGGGCTATCCACATTTATGTCATTACAGTACAAAGCATCAGTTCACACTATAATTAGCGAGGCCTTTTGCCAAGTCTGACATTTTGTTTGTGATCATTGATCTATGAGAAAACATTTTTGGAATCCAGCAACTGCAAATAATCTCTCGGGCAGTCAGGAAATGAGGACATGGGGTCACGATGTTCTTGTTTCTCAAAGACATTCTCCTCTTGAAGGGATTTTATCACCTTCTTGAAATCTTCTTTGGTTGATTTCTTTGAATGATCACCTGAAATCTTTTTGACTTTCAGTTCTTGGTCAAAGCATTGTAAGAATGATTTTAGGACAAAAAAAGCCCTGCATATTCTGCTCACACTTTCTTGCGTTATGCTTGCTCCCAAACCCCGAATCATATCCTTTACTAAGTGGTTGTCATGTTCTAATGGCAACATTGCATCCAGAACAACCCTTGTTGTTTACTGCCCTGTTCCAGATCAGTCTCTCAGCTTCCCTAGGGCTTAGTAGTACAAAAACCTGAAACAAGTGATAAAGAGCCTCCAGAGTGTACTTGGTACTTCCAGAGCCATCTTGTTTAAAATGCAGAAGAAACATTTTGATGCACCTGATAATACTTTCTCTATCACCTTCCTTTGTCGCATGTGCAAAGTTTGTCAACAACAGAGCCATGTTCATAAACCCACAATGATAATCGTAAACATCATCTTTTGGTTCAGGATTCTGGTCAGCTGGGTTTGGAACTGTGTTAACAAGGACTGGCTCTTGAGGAACAATTGGTGGCGGGTCATGAGAAAGTTCATGTCTCACCCTGTGAACTCCGTCATGTTTGAATGAACTGGGACACCCTGGGAATCTGCAGGGGTACCTGCCATTTGGGAGCAAAGGCTGGTTCTGCTTTGCTGTCTCCCATTCTTGCAAGGCTTGAATGTTGACAAAGTGGTTTTCAAACAATGAACCATCAGCAACAAAGGTTTGTATAAATTCTTGTACAATGCGATTGAAATATTTCAGACATAACACCCTCAGGCTGGTTCTCATTAAGTCACCGTCAAAGCTGTGTTTAGTGGGTTTGTCATCAGAAGATGTCATGCCAAAGAATTTGAGGGCTGCAGCAATGATATCAGCATCCAATACCATGTTGACAAATCGTTTGCATGGAGCTGGGTTGTGTTGAGCACCACTAACAACATCTCTCCAATTTACTAGGTTCCGAAAAGCAAATAGGGAGGTCTTGTCACTTGCGGAAGAACCACTATAGTAACTAGAGAAAATAAGCTGAAAAAATAGAAAATAAATAAATATATCTAACTATATATCGGTATTCTTTTTTCAGGACAGTAGAGGAAGAAACAGACAGGCAGCCCTTAAAGAACATCTATATTAGTGGTCCTAGTTAGCAGCAGAACCAGTTAGGGTTGTACATGTTTTTTTTAGTTGGAAATGCAAGTCAATTTTCAATGTAAAAAAGAAGAGTAAACTGCACATTTTTATTGATTTCAGTTTGACGATTCTTAATGTAAACATAAGGATAACAAGTTATAAAATCATCATCATCATCATCATCAGTCCTTATTGCCCTCAGTGGGGCATAGGGCCGGGTTATAAAATAATAATCTGAATATGTTACAGTCAAACCAAGTGATGTGTACCCCTCACGATTACATTAATGAACTGATTATTTAAATATAGAACTTGCTAGTCGTTTCAAGAAAGCAATAATAAATTGATTGTTGGAATACAAAAACCCACTCATCATTCCAAGAAATATCAATTTAACATCGCTTTTTGAAACATTCAAACAATCATGCATTTTTGAAATGACTAGTGGGTTCAATATATTAAAATAATCAGTTTCATTAATATAATCTTGAGAGGTACTCATCACTTGGTTTGACTGCAATCTTTTTGTGTACATTAGGAGCCTAGTTCATTTGGCATTTTCACTGTCTACATAATACACCTTCATTGATACCCCCCCCCCCCCCCCCCCCTCCCACCTTGGGAAATGTACTAAAGTAAATAGTGGGTCACAGTTCAAGATTTGATTGCCCTCATCTCAATGCTAATTTTTAACATGATGTACAATGGTTCAAAAAGTTACTATGAATCTATGACAAATGAAAGATCATAACATATTGATAAGAATTTGTTCTCGTGATGCCAATCAGCTAGTTGAAAGAACAATCCTTCCAATCGCAGGCTTTTTGTGTAGGCATTTTTGACCGAAAACTGAGCTTCAACCCCTCTCTCCATGGTCTTCTGGTCACCAACCACAGGGATTCGATCAAAGACCTCATTCCCATCTGCCTCTGTCATCAATGGTACCCTTTCATGGAGTTCCCTCATTATGTCAATCATCTCCTCCCCCAAATTTTCATCTTTGAAGATTACACCAAGGTGAACCTGAAAGAAGTAAACACAAAAAATTAAACTATTTCTTAAAAAAAGAAGTTTAGATGTACTTTACCTTTTGATTATCTAAATTATTTGATTTATCAGGAAAAGGTTCCCAGTATGTATAAATTCTGGTCAAGATAACCAAGCTAAAAACTTTGATTGTAACTTTGTTCATAAATACCAGAGATCCACCATGAAAATATATATAGAGCATATATATATCAACAGATAATTAATATTGCTGAAACATTATAATACACTTAACTGTTTCAGTTTTGTTCGTCATAATATCTGAATATTTGTGCTTGATGTGAATGGGTACAACATCCTTGAAGATTTCAAACTCTGTCAAATTTTCGACCAGTACCCGACCAATCAGGACAGTAAAATCATTGAGGAGGGCATTTTGATCTGTCAGGCTGGGCAAGAAGGTACTGTTTGGGACTTCTTGCAAGTCAGCAATGGGTCCATCAACTGGCAAGTGGGTAGGGTTTACTCGATCCCGATAAGCGTTATGATTGCACCAATGGTAGTCTTTATTTTGATTGTCAGATGTCATATCAGAGGCCAAGACCCTAAGATCTACATTGTCCAAAACAATGCTGAAGTTTTTTGGCTGCTCTTTTATGAGTTTGTCAATTTCGCCATCCAAAGCTGCTTTTTCTGCCTCCAGCTGATGAACCACATGCCCCATATCAGCCTGTTGCTCGAATTCCTCCTTTCTGATTTCAATCTCAATTTTAGCCTGTTTCATTTGAGAGTGCTTTTCAAGATGGCCATTAATGTCTTCTTTCCAATTGTGCAGTGGTAAATCAAAGCCAACTCCTAGAAAGTCGACGGCCTTGTTTATACTCTTGGATGACATGGTTATTCCCAGCTTGTTTAGTCTGACAAGGGCCTATTGAAAATGACAATGAGTGAAATTTAGAAAAAAATGTCAAACAGCATTACTACTACTAATTCCTGGGGAAGAAGGGTCATTTCTTTTTGCAATGCCTTGGGAGGAGTCTTAATAGTGGGTGTGGGTGGGGCAGCTTGCCTCACACAGGTGAATAAGAAGCCGGAAAAAAAATTAACATACAGCAATGTCTGGTTTCGATATTCTCCTACAGGTTTTCTCTTTCTACTAAGCGCTCAACTAAACTTCTACTAAGTTCACAAAAAGCCAACAAGCTCATGGTTATCTTTCAACTTAAAAGCAGGCCAATTGAATTTTCATAGGAAAATTCTGAAGGTCAAATTTTACACTCCGACA